>OY992771.1:14534542-14679713 GCA_963921325.1 Logfia minima | reverse complement strand
ACAACAACAAAATCCCGATCCTCAATTTGAAGACATTATGCGGGATATTGATGAGATCTGTCCCTCTCCTCCCAGGTTGACGGGCAAAAGGCCACGTGAGGATGTCACTTACATTGTCTCAGACGACATTCCTACATCCAATCGACCGCGCACTTCTTCAACTGCTGGGCCTTCGGAGGTTCAGACTCCCGTGCATCCTCATCCTGATATTATAAAGCAACTTTTGGATCGGATGGAGGAGATGCAAAAGACTGTGCATGATCAAGCCAATCTCATTCAGTCACAAGCCGCCCTAATTGAAGCTCAAACGTCTAGAATCACAAAATTAAAGGATAGGTTTAGGGAGTTTGAGACCCGGTCTATTGGTCCGGAGGAGTCTGTTCCCGCCGGTCCATCAATAGAACCAATAGGACCGGGGTCAGAGTCTGTATCTGATGATGTACAAATTGAACCATCTAATGAAATACCTTCTTTAGAGTACTTCCCCGTGCATTACACTCCAGGGCAGCCGAGACCTTTGGCTGTCGATTATTCGTGTGCAGATCTTTCATTCATCCAACGTGTGCTAAATGAAGTTAACTCTGATGATGAAAGTGAAAACTTTGAGGATTCCGATGATGTTGATATTGAGGAGGAAGGACTTGATGATGATGAGTTCTATGATGATGCACCGACCATTGAGACTGATTCTTCTGAGGATGAAAGTGAAGAAGAAACTGATAATGCATCTGATGCTCAGGCTCCTGAAACTGAAACTACTGAAACAAGAGCTGAGAAAATTGCTAAATGGTGGCCTCATGGTAAGGCTGGAATTCAGGTACCCGTAACTTGTAAATCATACAAGGTTAGTGGAGTGTATACGGGGCTGATAAAGAGTTAGAAGGTATCCAATGGTGTTTTCATGATCAAGAGACTTGATGGTGTCCAATATTTCAAAAGATCATTCACCAAGCTGAGCACTTTGCCAAAAGGAGAAGTAAATCGTCTTGCTCAGCTCTCTTTGATAAATCCGTCCAGAAATGACCGTGCTAATTATATGATTTTCAGGCTTGACGTTTTTCTTAACTGGTCGATACTCTTGATCAGTTATATCCTCAATTTCAATTTCCTCTTCAATAATACGAGGAAGCACATAAAGAGTCTTTCCTAATTTAGGCTCAACTATATTTTCAGATTTAATAAGTTCAGTCTGATGAATCTTGGCCTTAATAGTTTTAACTTTCTCAACCTTTTGAGTCTTACTTGTTTCAGACTCACTAGTATTAGCCCTAATAGGCTCAGGCCTACTAGTTTCAGGTTGTTCACATGCAATGATGACATTTTCAGCCTTAACTAGCTCATGCTTACTTATATTGATGCTCACAGTTGGTTTGACAGTTTTAACATCTATCTTAGTAAAGATAGGCATCATATCATTGACATTATCCCTAACAGGCATAGGTAAATAATCCTTAGGAGGTGGGACTTGATGAAAACCAAGTCCTGCCTTACTCTTAGTGTCAGTCCTCTGTGCTTGTAGAATTTCATCAAAGACTAGAGAGGATGTTGAAAAGTTTGAAAGCTTTTTCTTTAAATTTAAAATCTCAGTTTGAGATTCAACAAGTTCCCTTTTAACAGATGATAGCATGTCAACATAGCTACCAATTTCATCTTGTTGTTCAAAAATTTTAGCTTTTAGTTCCTTTTTCTCTTCCAAAATAGCTTTTAACTTTTGACCACTGGCCTTATCACTGTCCCGTAACATATTATTTGTTTCAGTTAAATTTTCTATGACAGTGTTAAGGCGTGTGGTATCCTCTCTATACCTATTTAGCTGGTTAGTTAATTTAATGCATGATACACAAGATAAGGGTTCATCATGTACCTCATGTACTTCAGCCATTAGTGCCCGTTCTGTATCATCTTCATCTGGGTCAGACCATTCCCAAGCATTGTTGGAAAGCAGTAGCGCAGCGGAAACCATCGCTTTTTCATCAGATCTGGTCTTCTCAGATGAGTTGGACTGAGAGGGCTTGGACAAACCGGAAGGTGGATTCTTCTTTCTGTCACATTCACGAGCAAAGTGTCCATAGTTGTGACACTGATAGCATTTTACCTTACTCTTATTGAAACCAAGACCCTTCTCTTCTGGATCAGTGACGTTCTTCCTCCCAGTCTTTTTCAAGAAATTCTTGACGCGTCTTGTGAGCATAGCCATGCTCCACTTCAAATCCATTCTTTCAAGCTCTTCTTGATCGATTTGACTGAAATCTTCTTCAGTCATATTCACAGTGCTGTTCTTGTTTGATAGGAAATCATCATATGCTGACAGGAAAGCGGTGAATACAGCTGCATGTTCCTCAGCAACTGCAGGAGATGCTCCTTTAAGATTGGAGTAAGTACCACCCCCACTAGCAGAGTTTGTGGTAGTATATCCAAAACCACCAGATAAATTAGGAGCACCAGAACCCCCAGAGAAGAATGCAGCCCCAGCAGCTTGAGTTGCTACAGCAGGAACATCCACACCATATAACATGGGATTCTGAATATGTGCAGTAGCCTTGGTCTCCTTCTTCTGCATGTCCAGGAGGTCAGCAGCAATCTGTCCAATTAGATCATCAAGCTCCATATCCATTATATCCTCGTCTTTTTCCATTAGCAGCACTCGTGTATTCCATTTCTTTGGTAATGAACCCAGAAGCTTCTTGTTTACATCAGTTTTGTCGAGATTTACTCCTCCCTCAACCAATTCACTTACGAGCTGAGAATATCGACTACACATATCTTTCACAGACTCAGTAGGTAACATGTCAAAGACCTCAAATTGTTTCTTAACCAGATCCAGTTTGTTTCGTTTGTACTGATCACTACCACCACATTTCTTCTCAAACCCCTTCCATAGATCATAAGCGGTCTTGTGATGGCGTAGTTGTCTCAATATCTGTTGAGGTAAGGCCATAGTAATCGCAGAATAGGTCTTTCGTTCGGTATCGAAGGCCTTACGCTCTTCAGGAGTCATTGATTTGATGGACTTTTCAGGAATAGGTCCATTAAATATACCGGTTCGAACAGGACGTTCATATCGTTCTTCAAGATAGATCAGCATCTCAGCATCGTTGAAAGATACAAAAGCTTCAAACCGTTGACGCCAATCTAAGTAGTTCATGCCCGTAGTGTACATCGGTGGTTTGTTTGTAGAACCCACCTCACTTGAATGCTTCAGCATTGCTCCAACCTGTTGAAGTGAAGTAGAAGTAGACATGGTAATGGACTCGAAAGACTTTTCAAAAAATTTTGAAAAAACTGAAAAATGCGACACAAGCGATATGTCGCAGAGGATATGTCGCAAAAAGACTAGCAGCGACACAATTATTATGTCGCAACTGATCAGACAGCGACACAAGTGTTATGTCGCAGGTTCTGTGTCGCAGTATTAAGGTCGCTAAAGACCTTGTGTCGCAACACTATGTCGCAGAATTAAGGTCGCTGAAACCCTATAGCGACACAATATTATGTCGCACACTGTGTCGCAAACACGGCGCTGTCAGTACGAACAAGCCTCAAAAACACAGATTTTCGAACCCTAAATGTTTTTTATCCAAAAACCAATAAAGATACAGCTTTCTAGGTTCAAAAACACTACAAAACAACTATATAGCACCAATAAAGAAGATCAAACACTAATAAAATGTCAAATGATCAAGAAAATGCATACAAGTTCAACCAAATGATTTGAAACCACTATCAATCATAGATATTGGCTCTGATACCAATTGTGGATCCCATTAGGGTGATCTTTACTCAAATCATAAGGTTAATGAAGACAAGAAGACAAAGCAAAAGATATAAAGTTTGTATTAAATGATAAACAAATGAGAACAAAACTTTATATTCCTCAATCCCCACTAGATTCTCTCAAATTGAGTGTAGCAGCCAAATACAGAGAATAAAATGATTGGAAAATGTCTTTTCCTAAATATCTATAACAAGGGTATTTATACTAAACTGTCTGGCCGTTCTGCGACACAAGCCTTGTGTCGCAGAGATCACTATTGCGACACAAGCACTGTGTCGCAACTACAACTAGTGCGACACAAGCACTGTGTCGCAGTACACAGAAAATGTAATTATTCTAAGTCTATTACATATACAGACACAGTACAGACTTGACCAACTGACAGACACTCTAATATGTATCAACAAATAGTAATTATTCACGAAAAATTCTGAAATTTTTACCAGATCATTTTGTACCCATTTCTAGGTTTGTGTAAATTTTCAAGTCTTTTTGAGCAATGGAACTTTGGTTCCCAACATTATGCGTTTTAACGAGACGTAAATCGGGAAAAATATCAAAACACTTCCAAAGAGTGTAAAATTTTGAGGATAGTGTCATTTTCAGGGAAATGACACTGGAATTCTCCCATAATTATTTTTTGTCCATAAAGTATTTTTCATGATTATTTCACCTTTTGTAGGCTTTATTTGCATTAATTTAGGAAAATACTTAAGTTTTTCCAAAAATTCCCATTTTTATTTTCAAGCCTCTTTTCATGATCCAGATACTGAGAAAAATAATCCCCAAAATTTTAAGACATTTTATCTAGTAGTTATGTATTTTTGAATCATCACAACACAAGTATTTGTAATTTACAAGATTACAACAATGCATGATGTTCATGCATTTTTTAAAAAATATGAGATCAACAAGATAAAATACTATCTTTTTATTCTACTGAGATATACTTCTTAGGAGTCTAAAAACAATTTTTTTTGAATTTATTGAACACCTTAACCCCCATGAACATGTATCACAACAAGATTGCTCACAGAAAAGTAGCTGTTTGCGCATCAGTTTTGTGTGAAACATTTGGAGGTCGAATACTCAATGGATTTGAGTGAGACCAGTAGGGTTTTAAAGCTAAGACATTAAGCTAAATTCCAGAAGAAAAATCAAGATTTTTGGACCATTATTGACTGAGTTATGGTTGATCAAAGTAGGGTCAAAATCTGGACAAATTACATAGAAGACAAAAGTGATCATAATGGTGTGTTTTCACCACCAAACGATTTTTAGACCTCATCCAATGATTGAGGTCTTGTCTTTTATGCATGAACATGTGTTTTACATAAACATAAACATATTTTAGCAATTTAATCCATTCAAACTAGCAAGAGCATGAAAATAGATACAATAACATCAAAAAGTTGACTTTTTCAGTTTGATTTTTGGTTTGATCATAGGTTACCCTTATTTTACACATGAATATGTATAAGGTGTAACCTACAAACCATCAAACTTTGTATGAAGATTTATGCCATGAAAAATGCAAGAAATCCATGAAATGTACATAACAAAAGAAGGAAATGGAAGCTAGGATGAGTGGTTATACCTTAAAGATCTTGTATTAGTGCAAGAACACTTTTGAAATGGTGATTTAGAGATGAAAGTGGGCTGAGATTTTCTAGAGTTTAGTGTGTGTTTTGGGAGTTTAGTGTGTGTTTTGGGAGTTTAGTGTGTGTTTTTCTTGAGAGAAAAGAGAGGAAATGATGGAAGGAAAGTGTGTGTAAGTGTAGAAGTCTTTGCATGGAATCAAATGAGCTAAGTGGAGGATTAAAAGGTGGTCAAGAGAGTGGGGCTGCAGAGTTTTGGTGGGTGGGGTGTATTTTCTTTATTTTATTTTTTTAAATGTTAAGAAATAAAGTGTAGATAAAAGCCTACAAGTTATATAATTAAGTTTGTACAAGTTTGTGTACATTGTGAGCTTTAATCGTGATGTTGTGAGTTAAAGTTTGAGTTGTAAAACTTTATTTCATAAGTTTTTAATATTCATCATAATATATTTGATTTGTTTACGGTTGGTATTCGCGGGTTAATCGTGCGGTTTCCGGTGGCGTTAACCGAGTTACGGAACTTCAAATTAAATTTCGGTTTTTGCGATACGATAAATATTTTGTGTTGATGAATGAAATTAAGTTTCATTTGTTTTCATTGGCACTTTGTAACCTAATTTAATGTGGTTTACGGTCTTAAAGTCCGCTAAGCAATCTCCTAAAACGTTACGCGATTTTGGTAACTTACGGTTTCGGTACTTAAGGAGTCATAACCTAGACTTTTCACCAGGATTTTAAAGTGTTGTAAACGAATTAGATAGACTAGGAATTTAAATGCATTAATGACCTGAGATTTTTGACAGTTGTCACACTAAGCAATCTCTAAGACGTTACGTGGTTACAGTATACTTAAGGAGTTGTAACCTAGAATGACCGACAAAATTTTACAAAGCTGTAAACGTTATTTGAGATTCTAGAATGTCAGTGCGGTAACGACCTGATATTTTTGACGGTTGTCACAGAAGGAATAGTTGATGTATCGGTGTCATGAATATCCAGTTTCTTTATCAAACCCCTTCACTTTCCACACCATTTTTGGTTGGAAGGATTGTTTGTATGAAATGTTGTGATCAAAAACCTTGTCCTTGACTTTCACAACATTTTTATTTTTCTGGACGAAATTTGAAGAAAATGAATATTTTTTAAAACTATTTCTTTGAAAGTTTTGCTTCAAATCATTATTCTTTAAGTTTCGTTTTGAAAATGACAAACAATCATAAATAAAGTGGCCCTAGTGTCCCAGAGTAAACTCGTTGTGAATGAGATTTTGAAGGAGTCTTGGCATTTGTACATGGAGAACTTGTACATGCTAAAGAGGTCTATGAAGATATAACGTTAGATTTCACATTTTGTTCCTTTTGTAAACTCTTCACATTTTTCTTGTATTCTTCTTGCCCATTTGAAAATGTTGAAGTTTTTGAAGTTTTCACAACCTTCTTTTGAGCTTTTGAAAATTGTGAAGCTGTTGAAAATTTTGGTTTAGAAATCTTTTTAGTATTTTGACTTTTCTAAGAAAATTCATTGTTCAGAATATCATGTTCTGCTTCAAGTCTAGATTTCCCTTATTTAGAAGCCTTCTTATATTCATTGGTTATGATAAAATTTTCAGGCTTGACATTTGATTTATTAACCTTTTGTGTTTCCAAAACACAACCTTCAACTTCGCACACTACAACAGTTTCATTTTGAGTACCAAAAAAAGGATTTACAACTAAAGAAGTTATAGGAACAAAATCCTTAATCTCATCTTTCACTAGCATGAGTGTGTACGATGAAGGAGGAGCTACACAAATCGATATTCCATTTGATATCCATCTCCTCTAAATCATCTAGATGATTCTGATCGTAATCTTCATCCGTCAAATCGATATTTGACGTCCATCCTGAAAGGAAACTTTCATAAGATGTAAGAATGTTGTGAAAATCGTAGCATGTCCTTAAGTTTGCTTTGAAGAAACCGGTTGACATATTTGAGTTGGATTTGATGTCTTTGAAGAACTAGAGCAGTTAGTGCAAGTAGCACAAATATTTCTAGATATTGTTGAACTTTTATCACTATACAAACTAAGGTCTTGAATATGAAGCTTTCCGGTAGCCTTTCGTCTCATATACATCTCATATGCTTGCAATTTTTCGATGACATCTTCTAGTGACCCCACAGGTAAATTATCATTTTCTTCCACCAGCATAACTCTCGTTTCCCATTTTTAGGGTAACGAATGAAGTAGTTTTTTATTCACTACTTCTTTATCATGTTCCACTCCTGCTTCTTTCAACTCACAAATGAGTTGGGAAAACCTATAGATCAGTTCATTAAAAGTTTCATTTTGTAACTGATCAAACAGATCAAATTGCTTTCTTAATAATTCCTTCCTACTCTTTTTTAGCTGATCGTTCCCTCCAAACTCTATGCAATGGCTTCCCATACTTCATAGGTTGGAGGTTGATTTCTAAAACACTGAAGAACATCCCTGGGCAAATACATTGTGATAGCTGCATAAGCTTTCTTCTCTTTATCATAATCTTTTCTTTCTTCTGCAGTCATATCTTTTGGCTTCTTTAAAGGTTATTGTTAGTCCAAAATCAAGCAAATGAATGATGAATGTTGAGAGAGAATTTGGTTGAATGATTTTCTATTAAGCACAAATTAATATTTTCAATGTAAGTGTTACAAATGACAAAGGTTAACCACCTATTTATACTAATCTCATACAACTCACACTTAATACAAATAATACATATGCAAATCCTATTTATATTCCTAATAATCTCCCCCTAAGATTTAGCATCTTGTATTTTGAACATGTTTTCCTTATCAAGCAGACTCTTTTTGTCTTCGTAGTTTAGCTCTTTGATATATCCTTTAATTCTCTTTGATTCTTCTGCTTTAAACTCTTGAATTTTCTTTCCTTTAACTCTTTGAGCTTTCTTTGCTTTAACTCTTTGAGCTTTCTTTGCTTGAGATCTTAATATATCGTCTTTGAATTCTTTGGTCTTGAGATCTAGAACTTTCTTTTGAGTTCTAGAATTCTATTTCCTTTGATCTCTTTCGTTGATACTTTCGAAGCTTCTCTTCTATTGCTCCCCCTCAATTGAATAATTATCTTCTGGAGCTTTCACTTTCTAGTTAAACCATTTTCGAATCCTATCTTGCTCCCCCTTAAATCAATAATCCTTTCATTTCATCTTCTGAAGCCTTTTCAACTTCTAATTCAAACATTTTCATATTCTGTCTTGCTCCCCCTCAAACAAATTATCTTTTCCCTAAACTTGTAATGATATAAGTTCTTCATTGAAGCTTTATCTTTCATTGAACATATACCATTTCACTTATCTTCAATACTAACTCTTTTCTTTACTATTTTCAAACACTAATTATTTTCTCCCCCTTCATGATGATTATGATATATTGTGAGCATCATGAATATGGTGTAGCACAGGGTGTTTGAAGAATAGTAGACTCCATCAAACCATCTAAGTGACAACCTTCTAACGTCACAAATCGAAACTTTTCAAGAAATACTATCAAATCAATTATCAGGGATAATGATGCAGAAAAATGATTGTAAACTCCATGTAAAGCATCAATTTTGTAACAAATGGGTATGACAACAATTCACTTGATTAAATCAAAGAAAAGTTGTTTGTAATTTCAGAAAACACATTTATGAAAATACTATAACTCCTTAATCACATAGATTACCAGTTAACACAATCGATTGAATCAATTAAATGTTTCAATTATGTGACCTACGTTCAATGTTGGCTTTGATGTTAGCATTGTTAGGATTTCCATTCAATCATTGTGGAATACCATTTTAGGTATCACTATGAATGTTCCGGCAATATCACATAGATATGCATAATGTCACTTAGACATGGAGTGTACAAATACACTTTGTGTCCTAAAATTATTTTTATATCATTAGGCTCTAGACTCAATAAGTGCATGACATAAAGTCAGGGACTGGAGCAAATTGTCCTCTTGTTTCAATATTAACAATCTCCAAACGAGATGTCAATGGATTATGTGCTAAATCTCTGTGAGAAATTGAAACAAGGACTTTTTAAGAAGTACTTGAGTGGCTAGGAGGGTAATTGTGCATTGCATCACTAGGTCCTTGATGTCTTCTTCAATACCAGAAATCAACGAATGAAATCTGATAGTAGATGTGGCTACCCGGCGATTACGTGTTTAGTGATGGTTTTCCTTTTCTTTTAACTCTTTCACACACTTCTCACTCAACCTCTCACATTTTTCAACTCCTCCCTCATTTGCATTTGGCATGATTGAAAGTATGCTTATCTGCACTTTAATCTCCACCAACCCTCTCACTTAGACCTTAGATACCCTTGCATCCTAATTTATGAAAGGTGGCTCCTGTGGTAGATCCATCCGGCTCTGGTGGATCGTAGGAGTAATTTTATTCTATAACACTCAGTGCAGATGTCAGCATATGCCAAAAAGTTCATCATTAATTGATCATCACATCATGATTTTGTGATTTTGGGATTACATCGATTTAGATGTTTTCGGTATGATTTCCCTCCACGAGTATAAGAACCAAAATCATTTGAAAATCTTTCAAAGTGTTTGATAATGATAAAGATGTTAACACTTGAAAGTTTTGATCTTTAAACACACTCCCCCTTAACATATGCAATGTATGAAGGTGAATTGTCTTTTGATATTGTGCGAGCTCCCCCTCAAATATATCACACATTTATCAAAAAGTGAGTAGGACGGGAGCTCGATCTCAAATGAAATAAATGTCACTTTTGAGCTCTTTCAATGATAACGGGTTTGAACTGAAATGTTCAGAAACCATTTTCATTTGAAGTACGAGTTATGAACCGATTTGTTCATAAGTGAATGAGTCTTTTAAAACCGCGTTATGAACTAAGTTGTTCATAAGTCACTTTTTGAAATTTAGACAACAACTTTTGGAACCCATTTAAGCACAGTACCAATAGGTTTTGAAAACTTAGAAAACCATTTATAAGTTGTGTCTATTTGGTTTAAAGACGTTGAATTCCATTTGGAATTAAAACTCGGTGTTTCACATCGAAATAAGTTTTGTGGAAACAACGGTGAGTAAAATCTTTTGGGAATAGGGTTTACAAAATCATTTTTTCTTTGCACCGGATAAGAAACATTTTGTGGTGCAAGAGCAAACATCTTCGATCTTGAGTAGTTGAATGACTTTGGTTGGGAAGATTGTTCAGAAAAGCTTTGTTTCGATTTCCAAACTTTGGTTTTCTTTGGAAATTGAGAAACCGATTTACGTGAAGTGTTGAAAGCATAAGAATCTGAATGATGAAAATTCTTCTGAGTAAATGTTCCAGTTGAGTGTGATTTCTTACAATTCATCTTATTCTTTTGCAAAGAATAATTGGTGAACTGAGATATCCTTTTTAAAAGTGGTTTGGAAGACTTATCCGTGTAAGTCTTCACTGGAACATTTACTTGAGGTTTCAAACTATTATTGACATTGAAAGCTTTCTTTTGGTCAAACTCTTTTCCAAAGGTCTTCTCAAATTCAAGTTCATAGGTTGATTTTGATAATGATGCTGAACTAGATGAAGATGAAGTACTCTTTAGTTGTTCAATAATTTGCAAAAAAGTTATTTGTTCTTGATCAAAATTTAGTTGTAGAGTGGTTATCTGTTTTTCAAGATCAAAAGTTTTATTTTCCAAAATTAAATTTGGAATATAAAGTTTTGTTTTAACCACTTGTTCCATAACTTCATCTTGATCAATAACAGTTGTTGAACAACTTGGAAAATAATCCTCAGAAAGTGGTATTTTCCTTGTCCCATAACTTTCATTTAATTGTGTATAATTAAACAAAAATTGTGCATTTTCTGCCTTTGCTCTATTGAAGTTCTCAATCACTTCTTCTTCATTAGTTGTTTTTACAAAAAACATTTTTAAACTACTTCCCATGTTACCGTAGTTATACAAGGTAGGTACTTTAGAAATAACTTTTTGTAAATAGCAGGGATTTTCAAAACCTAATCCTTCTCTTGGATTATAAAATTTGATATCCTTAGGTTTATTTAAGAAAATGGGTTGAACAATTTGACCACGTTTCAACAAAGTATCTTGAAAATTTTTTATTTTGCTTAACAATGATTCTTTTTCTTTAATTGCAAAATTATATCTTTGTTGAACAAAACCTGCATGTTCTCTTAATACTTTGCAGTCAGAAAAGATACCAAGAACTTCTTTATTCAAAGATATATTTTCTTTTTTCATATTTTTCAGAACTCATTTTATAACCTTCCATGTGATTTCGTAAAACGAATTTATCTCGATTGAAAGTTTTTATCACATCAAGGTTATTTGCTAAGTCATTTTGCAGTTTATTAGCCTTTTCCTTTTCTAAGTTTAATTGTTATTGATACTCAGTTAGAACTTTAGAATGTACCTCAGAGTGTGTCTCAATTTGAGTTTCAAGTAGTTTAACTTGTTGCAAGGCATTGAACTTTTCAGCTGACAACTTAATGACTTGAGCATGTTCTTCCTAATATTTCTCTTCCAAATTTTTCATAACCGCTTTCTCGACTTCCTTTTTCTGTGCACTGATAATATTTTTCTCATAATACTCAGATGTTGTTGCACTCTCTTTCTTTTGTAAAGGTGATCTTGATTTAGATTGTTGCTTATCTTTTTTAATCCATTTTGAAATACGTTCCATCTCTTTCTCAATTGCTTTCAATTCCCCATCCGATTCGCTCTCAATTTCGTATCTTGACATCATAAAAATGTTGCTTGAACGGATCTTTTAAAGATTAAAGATTTTGAAGTGTTTAAAGAATCCTTTTCTTTAAGAACATGTTGATCGAAAATTTCAAATTTTATCCGTAAAAATTTTCCCTCCAAAATTATCGAATTTTGCCCGAGTAAAATGAAAATTTTCTCAAACCAAAATCACTCAACGAGAAGCTCAAATTTAAATTTTGATAATTGCAAAATTTTCCCGCCTTTTTACTGTATGCGAACTTAATGATAAGTTCGCAGTGTTTATGCGAGTTTAATAATAAAGTCGCAGAATTCAATATAATCGCATAAACAGGATCGCAGAATTAAAGTCTGAACCTGAGTGCGACAATACTAATAAGTTCGCATAGATAAGGTCGCATAGGCAAGTTCGCATAAATAAGGTCTCAGAAGCTGATATGCAACCTTATGATAAAGTCGCGAAAATAAAGTCGCAAAAATAAGGTCGTAGAAGGCACTAAACAGCTTCTTCCTGATCTTCAAACAGCGATGAACACCAAATTTCAAACTGATCAAATCTTGAAATTGACATCCGAATTTGATTTATATATGTTCCTAATCACTAATGAAGCATTTTGATCGGTCGAATTGAACTTAATCAACCTCAAACACTTTGTATCAAAACTTAACCGCCATTTTTAAGCTTTTTGAACTTCGAATCAAAATTGAAGAATCGAATGATTTAACCGTGAAACTTTGATTCTATTTGTTGTATATCACTTCATGAAGCTTTGTTGATCCTTTGCTTGATCAGAAATAGATGATTTCACACAATTTGATCTATAAACCAAAAGTTTGACTTAGAATACCCATTTTGATAATTTCTTCAAATTGGAACGATTATAACCTGTAATTGATGAAATTGATACTCGATACTTGTTCCTTGATCAGTAGTCTTCAATTCTAACGGATTACTTTCACTGAAACACAATCAAATCTCCGAATTTGATCTTTAAAGTCACGAATTTGACTTTTTGTTGACTTTTTCTTTGATGAATTCTTGATGTTTCAATATGATTTTCCTTCAAATCTTTAATCACTCAAGCTCTGATACCAATTGTTAGTCCAAAATCAAGCAAATGTATGATGAATGCTGAGAGAAAATTTGGTTGAATGATTTTCTATTAAGCACAAATTAATATTTTCAATATAAGTGTTACAAATGACAAAGGTTAACCACCTATTTATACTAATCTCATACAACTCACACTTAATACAAATAATACACATGAAAATCCTATTTATATTCCTAACAGTTATCCATCTCTGAGAGTCCCCTCTAGCCTAGGTGCTACATATTGCTCAGTTATTGTGACAACCCTTATAAATGGGTACCCTCGTAACTGAAATCAATTTGATTTAAACTGAGATAAGTCTAGCACATGCCCACGTTGCACATTCTGGTGCACACTATTTTAATACATGACGCATTACGTTTATGTAATTATTGAGAATTGCGCGATTTAATCGGATGATTTCTGACAAACACGAATGTTGGTGATAAAACTTTCATAAAAAACGTAAAAGTATTTGATAATAAATAGTAGTTATTTACCTTATATTATTATGCTAGGAATAAAAGCATAACGTTTCGATTATTGAAATCTTACACTCACGCGATTTAAAATAAGTATAACGAAGTTTAGGATAACGGTAAACATAGAATATTATCGAAACAACTAATAATATTATAATCAAATTAAGTTACCTTTAATCTCCCTAATTAACCCTAATTATGTGAATTGCACTTAATAAATCAATACTTAACCTAAACTACCTAAATATCTAGCTAATTAACTACCTAAACAAGAATAGACAAAGTCAGAGGAGGCCATGCCTCCCTCCCTTGCCCCTTGGACGGTTTTTCAATCCAACACACCACCACCATCACTTGTTCCCCTTTGCATGCTTGATCACTCAACCTCCCTTACTTCCCCATTAGTTTAATGCACAATCCATGCAACAAATATCTCTTATGTTTTGTGGAGATTGATTAAGTGTTGAGCTAGTGAAAGAGTAACACACACGCCACACAAAAATCTTCCCAAAACTCTCTCTTCTCTCCCTCTCTCGATCGATTTCATCATCATCTTCAACAAGTTCATCTTGTTCATCAAGAACAACCACCATAGAACCACCACAAACCACCATGAACCACCATGTTTATACATCAATCTTCACCATTTCTTGAGCTCTTAAACATCTTTTGGGTCTTCTTGTGATCTCATAATCTTGAGATCACAACATTTAAAGGAAAGCTAAGGAAATCGATTTCAAGAATTTTGGGTGGAAGCTTTCAAGTTCTCTTCTTATTTTCTTAACTTTCATCCAAGAACATTGTAAGGATATTCCTTCATAATCTTTTGATTTCCTTCATTATGAATACCTACATGCTAGATGTTCACTAATGGTTAAAAATGGAATTGTAGTATATATATGTGTTGTCGATGGCGAAAACTTGTTAAAAAGAACTAAACAAACTCAGAAATCGAAGAAACTTGCTGACATAAATTTTGGTCTAATTTGGATTCTTGAGCCATAACATAACCAAATTAACAGATTCTTGAGCCAAAAATTAAGTTTAAGAAGTTAGGTTTCTAACCTGTCTTTAAGAGACAGAATTTGACCCTACTTTGAGAGGCCATAATTTTTTATCCACATATCCAATAGGCATGATTTTTTTTCCTAAAGGTCACGTTTTGAATAAATTTTAAAATTTGTATGGGCACGTTTTTTGAAGATGATTTTAAGTCAATTAAGGAACCTTTTTATGAACAACTATCCAGAAAAATAGTTTATGTACCTTTGTGTACTCATAAATAATTTTCAACCCCTTACACATCTTTAAAAATTAGATTCTTACATATGATTCCACTTAAGACATGTAGGTATTTGTGATAAAAATTTCATAACAAAATAAGTCCATTTGACTAATCAAAATGAGGTCACACGAAGGGTCAAACTTGACAAAATCTGTTAAAATGAAAATGAACATAATCAGTATTAAAATGAGTACCTAGATGTATGACTTTCATAATTAGAATATGATTTTTATTAGATGTATTTTATGTGATGATTTGGAGGTGTTAAAATGGATATATAGGTTAAAAATGGTGAAGTATTTGTTAAACGAACGAAAAACGTTGTAAAGGGGTTATTATCAAAAAGCAAAACGTAAAGTTTTAAAACGAGTAACGAAAACCTCCAAGACCATATTTTGGACTAAAAACATGTTTCATGTTGTTAAAATACTAAAAGGATGGATCAAATAGCGAAACCGGGCTTTGGAATGCATTTTGTGAAAACTGTCCAGAAACAACAGAAAATCGCGTTACTCGGACGGGTGAGCCTTCACCCGGACGGGTGAATTAACTAGACTTGGCTTCTGTGTGGACATCACCCGGACAGGTCACAAATCACTCGATTGGACTAGCCTTACCCGGACGAGTAACGACTCCACCCGTACGGGTGAGCCCTATTCCAGCAGCTTTAAAAGTAAGCCTTTTTAAAGGAATAAATGACATAATTAAGGGACTAAAACGGAAACATCTTAGAGGATATGTGTTGGGTCAAAGACCCCACTAATTTAATTTATAGATGACAAATTCACCTAAGTGTCTTTATAGTTCGCTACATCTGTTAGCAGCAAACAGTAAAGTAGATAGCAGAGATATTCTATACTTAGAATATTCACTAGTTGTTGATGCATCTTAGTGTGTCTGTCAGTTGGTCAAGTCTGTAATGTGTTTGTTAATGTAATTGAGTTAGTTAGAATTACATTTTCTGTGTTATGCGACACAAGCCTTGTAGTGATCTATGCTTATGTCGCATTGTGTCGCATTAGTTGTAGTTGCGACACAATGCTTATGTCGCAATAGTGATCTATGCGACACAAGGCTTGTGTTGCATAAGTCAGCCAGTTTGTTTAGTATAAATACCCAAATTATAGGGTTTTAGAAAAAGACTTTTCACACACTATTTCTCTGTGTTTGGCTGCTGTAATCCTTTTTAGAGAGAGAAATATAAAGTTTTATTATTGCATTGTTCTACATTGTTTAAGCTTTATACTCTTGTGATTATCTCCACCCTACGATTTGATTAAAAGATCAACATCGGGATCTACACTAGTCTACTCTGATCACTGCATATGTTAGTAGTGACTTTCTTCTTGTAACTTTAGAAAATAATGAAGTGATCATTACTTGCTGATGAGCACTTAATCTTCAGAAGTTACACTGGCTAACGCTGTCAAGAACTTAAAGCATCTGTTGAAGTCAAAGACTGAAGACAGAGACAGAGAGCAGTTCAATGATGTGGAAATCAACTCTGCTCTATTCACCAACAATTCATGCCTTTCCCTAGAAAGTACATTAGGTCTGACAAATACCTAATATACAATAGAAAACTTATGTTGTACACAAGAAAGCGTGCATATCTTCTCAAAGATATGTACGATCACTTATTGTACAAATGCATTTAATTCCTTGTACCTTTTCTGTAACCTAGGATTAAAGTAATATACAAAATTTATTCCTAGGATGTAATGTCACATCCAAACCTAAGAAGTTGCATTATTTTCCCAACAAATATGGTGTTGACACGTGTAGGTTTTATCTCTAATTGTGTGAGACTATAAATACCACACTCAACTACCATATTAAATGTCCAGAATTTTGTATTCACGATCAACCTATGATTCAAGCACGTTCCTGCTTATCAGAGGACCAAGTGCCCTCACTTATCTGTTAAGTGTTGATCAATGAGCATCATCAGCGAGCTATTCGCTGATGATCTGTTGAGGCCAAATTTGTCACAAGTTAGTTTACTTAGACTTGTCTGTCTTGTCTATTTCCGCAAGTAAACTTTGTAAAGTATTCAATTGATTCAAATCAATAAAATAAAACTTTAAACTTGAATTTGTTATCTATTTACATTTGTTGTTAGTAGTTAAAACTTATACTTGACAAACCGGGACCAACAATATGTATACACATCTTGGACAAATAAAAGGGGATTATAAAGATAATGATTTTTAGAAAGTTATAACGAGAACGATTGAAAGGTTTAAAATATATTTTACGATATATACGTACTATGTAAGTAAAAGACTTAATACTTATTGGGTTTATAGGGTTAATATTGTTGATACAGAAGTTACTACTGTTAGCATTGTTTCTACTGTTAAATATTACTACTGCTGTCACAGGTACTGCTGTTAGAGATTGAAGAGTTAATGCTACAAGTCCAAGGGATTACTACTGCTTCAACAATACTATTGTTTTCATCATTACTACTATTATGTCAACATTACTACTGTTACTACACTATTACTGTTGTTTACGTATATTATATTTTGTTAGCAGATAGAGTTACAACGTAAATTGATTTGTTTCCATATTTATAAAAAAGATTGTTCAGGACTCTATGTTCATATAAATAGAGATCCGATAGTATAGAAAAAATGTGTGTAAGCATCAAGGTAAAAACCCTAATAAAGCTGTGTATTCGTATATGAATAATAATATTGGAGCTTTTGGTTATTAATTCATTGTTCTATAATTGATTACAAGTATTATTTATTCCTAAGTTATCAAGTACGATTCTGCAGTTTCTTGATAATTATTCAAAGCTATAAGTCTTGAGTGGATAAGACTGATTCAAACAAGTGGTATGAGAGCCTGGATAGCTTTGAATACTGGAAGATTGCAGGGTTACTATTTGATTGGTTTTGAAGTATAAAATTTTAAGATAAGTGAATATGGCTTCTAAAATATTGATGGCGTTCAAGTTAATAAGATCCCCATGCTCAAGCCTAATGAGTATGATATGTGGAAACATTGGATTAAGCAGTACATGTTGCTTATAGATTACATGATGTGGGAGGTAATTAAGAATGGACCAAGACATACTATAGGTGCTAATGGTGTTAGACAACCTAGATCATTACCAACCACTGATGCTGAGAGAAAAGAAAGAGCAACAGAGATGAAGTCTTTGAGTACTCTTCTACTGTCAATTCCCAAATGAATATCAAAGACGTTTTGAAAAGTGTGTTGATGCTAAGGAGCTATGGGGGGCAATAGCCAAAAGATTTGGTGGTAATGATAACACCAAAAAGACTCAAAGATCAATGCTCAAGCAACAATATGAGAATTTTAGTTCTGCAAAGTCAGAGACTTTAACTCAAACTTTTGACAGATTTCAAAGTTAGTTGGTGATCTTGAAAACCATAATGGTAAGATTGACAAGGATGATCTTAACATAAAGTTTTTGAGATCTTTAGGGGAAGAATGGACAATGTTAAACACTATAGAGACCATAATTTAAAAGTGTGTGAAGAACTTGAAAAATGGGACATTAAAAGTAGAAGCACAATTGCATCTATTGAAAATCTTGAACAACAAATCAAAGCATATCAAAAGAATGAAACACAGTATGTAAATGATATTGAATATGCTAGATGGGAGAGAGATTGTTTGAAAAAGATACAGTAAATGAGTTGAAAAAGCAATTAGAAATTGTGATGACTGAGAGAGATAACGTTAAGTTGAAAGTAAGTGACTTAGAAAATGAAGTGACTTAGAAAATGCATCTCAAAATGTTCAAAACCTGATCAAAGCACAAATTCATGATAAACTCTGAAAGTCCCTTTGAACGGATCCAAACGAGATTGTAATGTGTATTAGTTTGCGGAATGGTATAATACACAAGAAACAACAACAAAACAAGTTAAATGCAAGTGTTTGTATATGTTCGTATGTATTCGAAGATAGCTCTGTATATTCGAATATATCAGTTTCAAAAGCGTACGAATAAAACATTACAAGTTAGTATTTATATCCAGCAAGTTCCTACGAACTTAGCTGGTCCTAGGTTCGTACGAACTTCCTTGGGGCTTGGATACCACTTGAAAGTCCCCTTGGGCCTCGGATCTACGGGGTAAACACGTTTATACGAGTGCGGAATCCTCACATAAACATAAACGATAACAAACGAGTATACAAATGTAAATATCACTTATATTCGAACTTAAACAAGGTTACATTCGAACATACAAAGAGTATTCGAACCTACACTCAAAAACTCAGTTTCTAAAACCCTCCCTTTTTGTGTATGAAGTCCACAAAAAGATGTCTTTCCCCCGTCATGTGCCTTGAGCAACCGCTATCAACATACCACCAGTGTGTGGCACGTCTGATTAACTCCTGCACATTAAATGAAAATAATTAGTGGTCTTGGGTCGGCCATTCTCATCAACAAATGTAAACTCCTTCAAGTATCCATTACTCTTTTCTGTAGAGCTGGATGCTTTGGGAGTCGCACTTGTCTGAGCATGAGTGGAGCTACTACTAGGCTTTCTGTCCGGAGACTTTTGAAAAAGTCTAGGATATACAGGCCTTGGGTTTGAAGTAGGTCTAGCCGAAGTAGGATAGTTATAACTAGAATTTTGATAATTCTGATTATTACTGTGTTGATTAGAGAAACTTCGATTTGGTGTTTGAAAATGTTGGGGGGTTTTCGACCGAGATGATTGTCCATGATGGTACCCTCTTGGGGGAGTAACATTCCTTGAACACTCACCAGTCGTGAACTTCCCAATTTTAGAAATCGGTTGGGATCTTTGAGAGCTCAAAGTTCTCTTAAATCCTAACCCGTTTCTTCCAGAATTAACAACATGTTTGTTGGTGCACGTTTGGTGACAACAGCTCTTATTTTGTAATAGTTAGTTTTGTTATTAGTTTTATAGTTAATAATGTAAAGTGTTTATTAACTTAGCCTTTTTAGTTTTTAGTTTGTAAGTTCGTACGAACCTATATGTTCGTACGAACCTAGGTAGTTCGTACGAACATGTAAGTTCGTATGAACCTAGGACCAGTAAGTTCGTACGAACTTACTGGGTATAAAAACTAAGTTGTAATATTTCATTAAGGGGGCTTTTTGAATCAGTTATATTCGAACATACAGTGCTATCTTCGAATACCTACGAACTTATACACTTAACACTTGCATTTACTTGTTTTGTTGTTGGTTATTGTGTATTATACCATTCCGCAATCTAATACACATTGTAATCCCGTTTGGATCCGTGCAAAGGGACTTTCAATTGGTATCAGAGCTTAAACAAGTCATTGTTGGGTTCGGGATTGCTTTAATCACAAAGAAAACAAGATTTTGAGTGTTTAAGTTGATAAAAGTTGTACTTTTGGATTCCTTAAGCTCTTGTGGTTCTTATCTATCAATTTTCATTCGAATTCATCGGTTGAATCTCTGTAGATCTAAGTTTTTGTTCGATTTTGGGTGTTGAACAGCAAGTTCGTACTAGTCAGAAAGTTACGTACGAACTTACCCAAAATATCATACGAACCTATAAGTTCGTACGAACCTATAAGTTCGAACGTTTGAATTTTCTGTCAAGTTTGACCAGAAGGTTGACCATTCGAACCTAGATAGTTTTCGAACCTATAAGTTCGAAGTAATCTAAGTTCGTACGAACCTAGGGCTGTTGACTTCTGTTGACTTTTCTGTTTTTACACTTTTGACTTGGTTTGACTGTTTCTAGTGATGACAAATCTCAATAAACTGTTAGAAATGGATCACGAGGTTGGTAAGTCAGCCTCACCACCTAAGCTCCTCAAAGGAGAGGACTACTTTTGGTGGAGAGATCGATTTGAATCATTTGCGAGATTTCACGATATCCGCATGTGGATATGCATTAAAGATGGGTATGACTTACCCACTTACGAATTTGAGGGAAAGACTAAGTTCTGTACATATTTTGTCATGAAAGATGAAGACAAAAAGATGTACGAGGCTGAGAATAAAGCTTTGTCAGCAATTACTATGTGTCTCCCTCAGGAGATCAAGCATACTTTTAAACGATACCAATTCTCAAAAGAGCTTTGGGAAGCGTTAGAAAAGCGGTTTGATGGAAACGATAAGATCAAAGAGAGTAGAGCTGATTTACTGACCAAACAGTTCTATGTCTTCAAACATATGAAGGGAGAGTCATTAGAAGAAATTATCACCAGATACTATCATCTTATGACTGAACTAGACAACAATGGTCTATCCTTCACCGACACTGTCAAGAGCAATAAGCTCCTTGAATCACTCCCACCAAAATGGGACATTTATACTCTGATGATCAAGGAGAGTATAGGGTATGACGCTCTGACTCTCGATGATGTGATTGGAAAGCTGCATGTGTATGACTTAAAGATGCGGAGGAAAGAGACGGGATCTGATCAGGTTCAAGATCCCAACGTTTACCATGGTAAACGAACTGATTCCACTGCATATACAAGTAGTGGTGTTGCAGCTTTTTATACTGTCGAGGATGAAACAGACTCGGTTATCAGAAGTTCTGATAGCAATGTCTGTCATATTACTTCGTCAGATGATCAAGGGGTCGATAGAAAACCGAAATCTGGAACCACAAGCGGTTTTAAATCAATGTCCATGAGCATGAAGTCTGCAGAAGAGGAAATAGCCATGCTTGCCTCTTTCATTGCATCCCGTGAGAACTTCATTAAGGGAAAAATCACTGATCCTGAACTAATCAACGAAGATTATGACCAATTGGATCAAGATGACCTAGAAGAAATGGACTTGCAGTGGCAAATGGCCATGATTGCAAGAAGAGCCCAACGATTTATGAACAGAACCGGGAGAAAATTCATGAGTAGCAAAGTGGGATTCGACAAGTCTAAAGTGAAGTGCTATAACTGTGATGGTTTTGGGCACTTTGCTAGAGAATGTCAGAGACCGAAGAGAGATCAAAATTTAGGTCAGAACGGATCAAGATACCACAGTCAAGGTTCCTCTGAGAACAATCAGACCTCGGGAAGTATTCATACTTCTAGAGCTCTGGTGGTTCAAACTCAAGATGGAGCATATGATTGGAGTTCAAAGTCTGAGGAATCACAAGCATTCATGGCCTCCATCACTGAAGAAAAGGAGGAAAGCAATGCTGAATCTGATACAGAAAAGGAAGTAGCTACAGAGATGGAGATAGATGCACCTGCTCAAGAGACCAGAGAGGTAAAATTGAAGTCCACTGAAAACATGAGCTCAGAAGACTTTATCGCCTACATGGCCAATCTGGATGCTGAAAATCAAAAGGTATTTCTTAATTTAGACTTAGTTGTTAAAGCCTGTGTATTATGTACAAATTTTCAGGTACAAGCTGAGGAATTAATCAAGTCATCCAACTCGACATCAGCTCAGCTAAACTCTGTAAAAGAGGAAAATGCTATTCTAAAACAAAGAAATGCTGAGCTTTTGAATAAGGTCAAGGCTGACAAAGAGGACTTAAGGGTGTTGAAAGAAAGGGTTAATGAGCAAAGTCAGATTATTGACTTGGCTCATGAACATGTTCTTGATATAACAAAACAGTCCTCTGAAAAGGAAAAGGAGCTTGCTGATGCAAAAGTTAGGATTGCAGAATTAAATAAAAAACTTGAATTAAGAAAATTCTCAATCGAAACTTTGGATAATATGTTAAGCTCACAAAAACAGCCAAGAGACCTTCGAGGAATGGGGTATACTGAGTCCCCTCCTCCTTTTAATCATAACTATACTTCTTCACCTGATGAATCTGAGCAGTTACCTGCTAGTGATTCTGTAGTTTACTCAACCATTCCTGGTTTCATTCAATTTGTGAGATCTGAGGAAGCTGAGGTTACTACCGTGACTGAATCAACATCTTCCGACACTTTAATGTCATCCATCTCGGAACTAAAATTAAGTACTATACCAGTGGATGAATGTGAAAAGGAGAGTGTCACAGAGAAGGTACAGACCACAACTGAATCTGTTTTACCCAGATCTGAAAAAGAAAAGGGTAAACAGGTGGAAACTATCATACTTCCAAGTTTGCCAAAATTAGATAAATCAACAGGTCAGAAGCCCCCGAAAAAGGCCTTAGTGAAGCGTTCTTGTTTCGTGTGCCATGAAAAGGGACACGTTGCAAGTATTTTTCCAACAAAGGGCAAAAGTAGAAAGACTCAGGTGAAACAGGACCAATCACCTGAAAAATCTGTTTCGTCTCCGGAGAAGAAAACTCTTGTTCCTGATACGACTTGTGTAAGTGATAGAGTGGCTAGCTGGTTCTCTAAAACAATGAATACACATGAAGCTAGCTCCTCTGGAAGAATTGGTTTGGGTTATAAGAGAACATTAAGCACTCAGAAAACTCGACCTGTTCAGAAATCTATTAAGTTCACGACAAATGATGTGTCTAGGAACAATACTCCTTCAAGAGAAGGGTTCCATGGACAGTCATCCAGGTCTAGAACTCCACAGAGATTTAATACTCCATATAATCATTTTTCTAACACAAATAGTAATAATAGGAATTATCACAATTCAAATTATAACTACTCCAACGTGTTTAGATCTACGTCCAACCCTAGACCAGTAAATCCGAGACTTTTTCAGAAGTCTCCGGAAAGATAGTCTAGTAGTAGTTCCTCCCATACTCAAACGAATGCGACTCTCAAAGCATCCACCTCTAAGCCAAAGAGTAATGGATACTTAAAGGAATTTACATTCGTGGATGAGAATGGCAGACCCAAGACCGTCACGGCTTGGGTCCCCCTTGATGACTAATCTTTTATATTATGTGTGCAGGAGTTAATCAGACGTGCTGCCAACTGGTGGTTGTAAGTCTCTAGATCTTGGTTAGCGATAACGGATTATCTTTTAGGTATTGAGGTGCGGAATCCCTCAATACTTAAGGTTTATTGCTTATATAACTTTGCAATTAATTAACAAGCTTCGTTTTGATATTAACTAGTGTTAAACAATCAAAACCGAGCCTATTCAATAAATGCTTTTATATCTGCACAGATTTCGAGGAGAGAAAATACTTAAAATATATATGGTGTGTGTGTGTTTTTAGCACGGATTTCTAGATACTCTCAATAATGAGCAGCATTAAAATATTTATATCTGGTTCAACTCGCAGGCCATGGGCTTTGCGAGTTGACTCAACTCGCAGCCCATGGGCCTGCGAGTCCAGATGATTGCGAGCCCAGATCTCAACTCGCAGGTAAGACCTGCGAGTCCAGATATCAGCGAGCCCAGATCTCAACTCGCAGCTGAGAGCTGCGAGTCCAGATGGTTGCGAGATGAGATCTCAACTCGCAGGTCAAACCTGCGAGTTGACTTCTCAATTCGCGAATTTTGACTTTAACTTGAAATCGATACTTGTTCAATAATATTTAACAAATAATAATAACAAGTTAATATCATATATTTACGAGTCTAAACCAATTTATACAAGTTTGACAATAAATACACTAGTCCTATTACAAGCTAGATCTGTTGTCACAATAATATGTCCCAACAGACTCCCCCTTGACAATAGCTCTAGCGTCGTTATCTTCAACTTTGTCCTTGGTCTTCACTTGTAAATTCTACTGCCCATATGAATCTTCATTCTAACACAAGTCTTCACCATTAATTGATAATCTCTTGCAAGATCACCCCATGCTTCAGTCGTCAGGATCCTATTTTCGTTTAACTTCAATAGGTCCTTCTTCGACAGATTCATCAGGTGTCGATGGTCATAGACTGTCAGAATTACTCTTTCTCCTCCTTCAACTTCATCATCAGCTTCAACCATGACAGCTTCACCAGTCTCAGAATCCACGTGCCAATTCAGAAGATTTCCCAGAATATTCTGTGGCATAGGTTTTAGTGGTATCTGCTGTATGCACTTGACAGCTGGATAAGTTTTCTTCCTTAATCTTCGGCCAGTTCTCTGACTTCGTTCCTTTAATTTGATCGTCTTTCCGACTCTTGGCTTAATCTTCTCAAACTTCATTGATCTACCCTCAGTCCGAATGATTCTCTCAACATACGTTGCGTAGGGATCATTACTGGGATTTATCAGTTCTAAGCGTGCCAAGTCTCGAACTTCAAATCGAGGAAGCGAACTGAATACTTTAAGCTTCTTATCGAAATATTGAACTCCGTCAAATCTTTTGATAGCGAAAAGTTTCAAGTCAGAATCAAAATACCAGCCGATGATCCCCTTCCTTGGAGCTTTCTTTCCAGTTATATCTACTTCAGACATCCCAACCTTTTGCTTTCTCCTTTTCAGAGGTCTAAACATGGGATTATTTCTGAGTTTCTCTGGAAGGTCATCTTCTGATTCAGAACTGGTTGAGTCATCTAGACTTTCATCTAACTCAACAACCCTTTCTCCATCTTCTTCCTTGATGACCACTTTAGTTTTAGATGGGCTTACAATGTGTTCAACAACATCAGCGTCAAGATCTACACATTCGTCTGCCCCATCATTAACAATGAAAGTCCAATCTTCAGGAGGTACAAACTCTCCTTCTTCAAGGTCAAAGTCAATGTCCTCATCTAATTCATCTGGCATGTCGCCTTCAGAATCTGATAAGTTCAACATTTCATGACCTATAGAAATACATACACAAATAGATTAATATCATAAGTTCTTTCATTGATTTCCCTGAATCAATCTAAGATTTTTCTTATTAATCCCTTTGTGTATTTGAAATATATTATATATACTTATTCAAATCTTTCATCGATTATGATAATCGATCTAAAATTTGAATAAGTCTTATAATATGCGAACATCATATATTATATGTTCCTATAACTCTTTTATCGATCATAGTCAATCTAGAATTACAAAAGACTTATAATATACGAACATTCATAATTATAACATTTTAAACATTCAAGTTCAAACATCTTAATTACAAAATGATTCAAAGTTACAATGTATTAATAATTACACTCAATCTATATTAATACAAGTGTCACCTTCTTCAGCTCCACCCTTCGCAGCACCAGTACCAGCTCCACTACCACTTGCTTCAGCAGACTCCCCCTGAAATGTAGTCTGCTGACCAGTCGTTGAAGGACCGGCCAGCTCACTATCTTTTCCAGCTGCGGGATCATCGTCTTCATCATTCTTATTCTTCTTCGCCAGCTCATCTTCCTTGCAGGACTCTTGATATATCAATACCTCCCCTTGAGATGGCTTGTCCTTCAGAAGGCTGATGACCAGGCGATCAAGTCTATCAATTTGCCTCTGCTTGTCAGCTACATCATCTATCAGATTGTTATTCGTCTTGATGAGCAGTGAATAGGCATCATTCTGATTAGTCATGTTATCAGACATAGACAGCATTTGAGAAATCAAGAATTTGACGGTTTCTTCCAACTCTCGAACTCTGGACTCTAAGCTATTAATATGATCAGAATCAGTCGCAGAGGAGGTGGATGGAGCAGCAGTAGTGGTGGTTGGTGGCGTGGGAGCGGGCGGTTGCATTTTCTTCGCTATCTCGGTAGCGACATCGGTTAATAGACGCGCTGCGACCCTGCTAGATTTGGTGGTTGGGTGCGAAGACGGGCGAACCAAAGCAGCAATCATTTCAGCCTCTAAGGGCGTAGAACTGGATTGTAGATGAGCTGCAGAGGTTGAAGCTGGTTGTCTGAGCAGTTTGTGAGGTCGAGTAATGAGCACCTCCTCCTCTTCTTCTTCATCCTCATCTTCATCAACCAAAACAAAATCGGGATCTTGGTCCACAGCTTTCCTCTTTAACTTCAATGCCGGATCCATAATCAATTTTGATCCTTGACGAATCATCCCTTCAGGGATACCGGAGACAAACCCTGGTGGTCCAGTCTCATCATCATCATCATCAGCATCAGACCCAGATTCAGAAGCAGAAGCAGCTTCTCCATCTCTGCCCGATGGCCCAACAGCATCAGGTGCCTCTGTGGATGGTTTTTCAAACCTTGGTCCCTCAGCAACATACTGATCCACATCCTGCATGATGGGATCATTGGCATCATCGTTCTCAGCCAGTACTTGCTGCACCACTTCAGCTGCAATGTCAACATCAACTTGTTGCTCTTGCTGATTTGCTTGAATAAGAACCTCCTCAATCAGTTCTTGTGGCTCAGAAGCACCCTCGTCCACATCAACATCTAGCCAACCATGATTTGGTGGCGCCACATACGTTGGATTAATCAAAAATCCAAACAACTCTGTCAGCTGTGGTTGCATCTCGAATCTGCGAGAGGTTTGCATAAACATCGCATTATATGCCCTTAACCCAATGGTATCAACCTTCAGATCCGCTTGAAAAACCGGCAGATCAGGGATTGAGGCCCTAATAATCAGCATGCAAAATCGGGGATAGATCATAAACTGCGATCTAACTCCCCCCAAAATTTGGCGTACAATCTCCCCAAAGAGATAATCTGAAAAGCTGTATGGTTTGTTATAAACCAGTGACAGTAAAGCAGATAGGAGAGAAGAGCTCAACTCATCGTATCCTCCCTTCTTCGGTCCAAAGATAGTTACAAGGACATGCCATAAGAACCTCCACTCACCAAAAACGAGCGCCTTCAAGAACTGACGCCCTCTCTTGGGTCCAACATACCCCATACGTGTCAGTGCACCCTCAATAAAGTCCGAAGAGAACTCAGTAGGTCCATCTTCCTGCTCTACAGTGCCCAACTGTAGGATGTTCCGAAGATCGGATGCAGAAAAGGTAACTGGAAGATCATTAATCCTCGTTCGAATGACCGGAGGATTCACCGATGTATCATATACAATATTTGCCCAGAACTGGGTTAGTATATCTCGTGATAGGGCCGGTGACTCGGTGATAGCATATCGAATCCTCGATCGTGCCAGATAAGAAAGAACCCGAGTCAATCTAGATGCACCACGGGCATCTACGTCTAAATCGACCAGAACATTATGATGTCCAACGAATTGTCGAGCCATACCTGTAATATCAAAGATCACACAAATGTTAGACAATTAGTTTAACAAATATTGAGAGACTTATATAATCTACGAACTACAATTGAACTATTAAGTTAAGAAACTTAATTAACAATTATAGTCGTTCATTATATATAAATTCAATAAATCTAATGTTCGAATGTTCGTTTAAAGGTAATACAGCTTATTACTCAAAGTCGTAAGCCTTATAACCATTTAAAGTGTACAATTTTACGTGTTTTCACTTAAGTCTACACGTCTAATTGTTAACTAATTTATAACTCTTAATTAATAAAAATCTAGAGTTCGTAAATTAAATTAAATTACAAATTAAAAAGAATTTCAACTCGCAGAGTCAACATAAGTCAACTCGCAGAGTTCAACTCGCAGTTTAACCAGAGTCAACTCGCAAGTTCAACTCGCAGGTCAACCAAAGTCAACAAGCAAGTTCAACTCGCAGAGTTCAAGTCAGCTCGCAAGAGTCAACAAAAGTCAACTCGCAAGAGTCAACTCGCAAGTTCAACTCGCAACTCGCAAGTTCAACTCGCAAGTTCAACTCGCAAGTTCAACTCGCAAGTCAGACTTGCAAGTCAACTCGCAGGTTGGACTCGCAAGTCAACTTGCAAGTGGACTCGCAGGAGCGGGCTGCGAGTTGAGTCTGGATCTCAACTCGCAGCATGAACTGCACAGATGACATCATCATTTAAATTTATTTTGGCGAGCTTTGTGCAATCAGGTGATGTAATTAGGTCCATAATACTTTAATTACCATAAACCCTAAGGTTTCTTGTATAATCTAAGCATTATTTAAATGATTTTTGTAATTGAAATTTCAAAACCCTCATTTTTTTATAAAATGCCGATTGTGAATGAAATACACGGTGGATTTACTTGGTTTTTACCTTGAAATGATCACAAAGTAAAGGTATATAAAAATCAGAAGATCAAAATCTCTTTACTTCAAAATGAAAGTCACAAGATTTGCGAGTTCAAATCTGGGTTCGCAAGGAAATAGTTTGGGCTCGCAGGACTGTGTGTTTGTTATGCGGGCTCGCTACCTTTTATACTTACTGAACTCGGCTCGCAGAACTCAACTCGCAGAGTTGAGTTCAACTCGCAGCCTAAAGTCAACTCGCAGCACTGTTCTCGGCTCGCAGTTTTTGTCCAAAAATTACATTTTAATTACAAAACGTCATTTTTAAGTCCAAGTCGCGTACAAGTCTAAAATCTGAGGATCTTTCACTTGTTTTTCTTATGGAATAGCGAACAAGTCTAAAATAAAATATTTTTCACTTGTCGTTCTTAGAAAAATGCGCACAAGTCTAAAATCAGGTATTTTTCACTTGTGAGACTTAGGAAATTGTGCACAAGTCTAAAATCAGAGGATCTTTCACTTGTGATGCAATAATACGAACAATAGAAACATAAGTAAAATAAAATAAAGAGAAATAAGATAAAATGAAATAAATAAAAGTACAATGATTCATAATAAACATTGGTATTAAGTACCCTTGTATTAATTAAACACTTTGGCTAAAATAAAATTACAATAAAATAAAGTAAAATAAATCCTAATCGAGGGCATTAAGAAATTTATCGACAGTGGGATCATATCAGAAGGAAACAGCTGAACCAAATGATGAGTAAAAAGTCTAAGAAGATTGTTAGTATGCAAACCTTATGAAATTCACAATAAGTTACATAAGAACTCACAACTTAACCATTTATCAACTTACATTTATAAGAGTATAACTTGGTTACCTATTTCCACAAAATATAATATTCACATCAAAATGAAGTGATTTAAATATCATAGACAGTTCAAGATGATTACCGGTATTATAATCCATATAAACAAAGTCTACACTGATTTCCAAGCAAACCTTTTATTGTTTGAATGTGTATTACCTAATGTGATTCAAAAATGACATACTGAGAAATTTAGTAAAACACGTAACACTGTTTCTTTCACTTTGCAAGATAGAGGTCACTAAATGATGTTCTTTTCGAAACATATGACATACCCTTGAGTGAATTTATAAAATGTGACAAACATCAAACCCGTTTTGTAGATACTAGTGGTTCTAGATCTGTACTTAGTACAACATAAGATCCCTTAGTATAGACAAACCAAGCTTGAAACCATTGGCAAAACTAAAGGAGTCAGGTCTGTACTTAGTACAATAGAGACACCAGTAATTTCACTAACAGCCATAATTCTTATTATTTGTCTTGACATATTTTCATAGATTCTTGATAACAGTGTATGGTCAGACTATCTTTCATCAATTAAGACTTATGTCATACGTCATATAGTAAATCACACGAGATAACACACTGTAGATTTATAGCTTATTATATGCTCAGAAATCAAAGTAGAAATTGCCTACCATTATATCATATAATGAAGCTGTCTAGATCTAAAGTTTTTCAAGCAGATTATATCGTGTGGAGAGAGGAGTATACTAAAATAAAGATAAGTGAAGGCCTGGTTTTAAAGATGTAAAGTTCATGTAACAAATTTGAATCTTTTAACACATCTAACTTAAGACTTTTACCTACATTTATTAAGCCAATTCCTCTAATTTACTATCATTTCCCAGTTGATAAAGACTTAACCTTTATCGGAGGCGATTCCCCAACGGTAACAAGCAAATGAATGCCATACGCCTAACCCCCTTTTCCCTTATCATTATTATATTATTATTATTATTATTATTTTTTTTTTTAAAATAGGCATAAACTAATAAATAAGACCAGCTAATTATTACAAAATAACTCTATGGAAGACTAATCCTCTGGATTTCTCATTCCATTTAGTTGCACCAACTTCTCGAATCGAGCTCTGTCGAACGCTTTGGTGTATAAGTCTGCTAAATTATCCACAGATGGAACCTTAGCTAACTTTATCAGGTTTTTCTCAGCACAGTCTCTAATAAAGTGATGTCGAATATCAATATGTTTAGTTTTGCTGTGCTTGACCGGATTATTGGTTATTGAGATCGTTGATTCATTATCAATCATCATAGGAGTATTTGTTATACTCAACCCATAATCAAGCAATTGTTGTTGTATCCACAGAACTTGGGAACAACAGCTGCCAGCTGCAACATACTCAGCTTCACATGTAGAAATGGCTACTGAGGTTTGCTTCTTGCATTGCCAAGAGACCAGTCTACCTCCTAGGAATTGACATCCACCGGTTGTAGACTTTCTATTCTGATTGCATCCTCCGTAATCAGAATCAGTGTAAGCAACAAAATCTAAGTCTCCATCAGTCGGATACCAAAGTCCCAGCTTCGATTTCCCTTTGAGGTAACGAAGAATCCGTTTTACTGCTTGCATGTGAGATTCTTTAGGAGTAGCTTGATATCTTGCGCAGACACATACCGCAAACATTATATCAGGCCTTGATGCTGTAAGATACATTAGTGATCCAATCATGGCCCTGTAAAGAGTAGGATCCACGTCTCTATCACTCGATGTATCTGGACCAATACCATGGGCTTCTGAAATGGGAGTATGAAAAATTCTTGATTCTTCCATCTTGAATCGTTCTAGAAGCTCATTAGTATACTTAGTCTGATGAATGAAATATCCATCTTTCTTTTGATCGACTTGCAATCCTAAGAAAAATGTCAATTCACCCATAGCTGACATCTCAAACTTGTTCTTCATAACCTTTTCAAATTCACTACACATCCTTTCGTCAGATGACCCAAAGATGATATCGTCAACATATACTTGAACAAGTAGAAAGTCTCTTCTTTTCCATTTCACAAAGAGTGTACTGTCAATTCTTCCTCTTGTGAATCCATTTTCAAGAAGATAAGTGGACAGTGTCTCATACCACGCTCTCGGAGCTTGATGTAATCCATATAGAGCCTTATCGAGACGATATACTCTATCTGGATACTTTGGATCAGTAAATCCCGGTGGTTGAGAAACATACACCGTTTCTTTGACTTTGCCATACAAGAAGGCACTTTTAACATCCAGCTGAAATACTTTTATTTTCTTTGAGGCTGCAAATGCTAAAAATAACCTAATTGCTTCAAGCCTAGCCACAGGCGCAAACACTTCATTGTAATCAATCCCCTCTTGTTGATTAAAACCTTGGACAACTAGACGAGCTTTATTGCGAATTACGATTCCTCGATCGTCTTTCTTGCACTTAAATACCCATCTAGTTCCAATTGGATATTCCCCAACAGGTAGGTCAACCAACTCCCAAACTTGCAATTTTGTGAACTGAGACAGTTCTTCCTGCATTGCCTCGACCCACGAATTTTCCTTCAAAGCTATCTGAACATTCTTAGGTTCAATTTGTGAGATAAAGCATGAATATAGACATAGATTTGAAATCCCTGTCTCGTTCATTTCAGCATACAAGCTTGAATGAGTGGATGTACTAGCTTTAGATTGATTTCGAGTCAGAACAGGAGAATTTGGATCACCGATGATATTATCAATTGGATGAATCCTATTAGTTCTTGTTGAAGTAACAGGTTCAACTGGAATATCATCCTGTAAGTTGGTACCAATTTCCTCCAAAGGTGGTATACCTTCATTAGTAGTTGATATCCTTAATTGTCTCAGAGGAGTAAGAACATCATCCATAATCCTTTGAGAAGCAATTTCAGGATCTTCACTCTCTAGAGGTATATCATCTTGAGGTAGTTGTGACTCGATAGGGGGGACAACATCAGTATCGACAATATTCCTAGCATCAGACGTTTGAGCACTCGATGTTGGAGAAGGAGTGGGATCCTCATCTCCCGACAATAAATGCTCAGGAATGTCTGAGTTACTGACATAGTCACTGATAGGGACTTTAAATGACTTGAAAAGATCTGAATAGTCAAACTGCCAATCCAATCCCTTATGTGAGTCATGTGTATAGCTCGTAACTTCGATGTTATAAACTATTTCAACACGTCCCGAATTTTTATTGAAGGCCCTTTTGTTTGGTGAGTTAGGCATGTAACCTAGGAAGTATCCTTCGTCAGCCTTCTCACCAAATTTAGGTTGGTGACTTGTTTTCAACAACGTACATGAAACTCCAAAGGGTTCAAACCCTTTTAAGTTCGGTTTCTTTTTGTTCAAAAGCTCATAACATGTCTTGTTCTGCTTTTTAACCGTAAGAACCCGATTGAGAACATGACATGCTGTATTCACTGCTTCTGCCCAAAATATGACCGGAAGCCTTGAATCTGCAAGCATTGTTCTCGCTGCTTCAATTAGAGTTCTATTCTTCCTTTCAGCAACACCATTTTGTTGAGGTTCATATGGTGCACTGAATTGATGTTGAATGCCTTTGCTTAAGCAATATACATTCAATGTAGAATTCTTGAACTCGGTCCCATTGTCACTACGAATTCTCTTAACTCTTTTTCTATAGATGTTCTCTATTAGATCTAGAAACTCCATAAGAATGCCCGGAGTTTCATCCTTAGATCCCAAAAAGAATACCCAAGAGAATCTAGAGAAATCGTCTGTGACAACCAGACAGTACCATTTGCCACCTATGCTTCTCTTGCTTATTGGGCCAAAGAGATCCAAATGTAGCAACTCAAAAGGCGAGGAAATAGAGTTCACATTTTTAGACTTGTGTGGTTTCTTATGCTGTTTTCCTTTCAAGCAGGATATACACTTGTCTTCAAATGCAAAACTCTTCGGTGGTACACCCAGAACTAACCCATGTTTGGTTATATAGTTCATTTTTCGAAAGTTTAAGTGTGCCATTTTCCTATGCCATAGGAGAGAGTCTGATTCTGAAGCCTTGGATAACAGACAAGTAGACACCATTGAAGTAATAGGAGCATTCATGTTGATAGCATAAATGTCCTTCTTCCTTGGAGCTTTCATCAGTATCCATTTATCGGGAATGATAAAACCCGGCTTCAGAATCAAGGCCTCTTTCTCAGTGAAGAGAACAGGATGACCTTTATCACAGACTTGGGAAACACTCACTAGGTTGTGCGATAGTTCTTCAACATAATTCACATCCTCTAGAGTCAAAGTTCCATTAGAAACAGTTCCTTTCCCAGTAATTACTCCTCCTTTATCACCGGCGAAGTGCATTCCTTGTCTCAGTCCACCTCTGAAGTCTGTCAGTAGACTTCTTGTTCCTGTCATGTGCCTAGAGCATCCACTGTCAACATACCACCAATTATCATTGTTCCCAGTCTGCTCCTGCACATACAAGTTGTAAACAATCAGTTATCAAGAGGGACCCAAGCCATTACGGTCTTGGTTTGTCCCTTATCATCGACAAACTGTAGCTCTTTAAAGTAACCATTTTTCCCATTGGGAGCTTTGGTCACTTTTGAAGACGCATCAGCTTGCTGATGATTAGTGGTCCTGGGTCTATAAGTTGATTGATTTCCAACCCTCCCCGAAATATAACCCTGGGATTTTTGCCCTTGGCTACGATTATCATAGGACCCTTGGTAAACTCCTTGTATGCGAGATGTAGAACCAATCTCAAAATGACTTTGGTTCCTTCTCGGAGTCATAAACCTCGACGGCACCTGATCCTTAGCAGAGTTTTCATGCCGTTTAGGTTTTGGTGGCGAGACACTGTGAGACGCATCTCTTTTCAGAGCAGTCACAGGTTTAATACCAATACCAGGTCTGGTACCTAACCTGTCTGTGCTAGAGATATTTTTAGACTTATCACTGGCCTCGCGCTTAGGAGCAGCTTCATTCTTCTTATTGGGACAACAAGAAGAGACATGTCCTCGTTGATGACATTTGAAGCATGACATCTGCTTTCGTGACTTAGCAGTCTTAGCAGACTCCTTCTTTATCTGATCAAAAGACACTGAAGGTAACTCCTTATGTTTCTTAATGACTTCATTATTTCCATCAGTACTTCCAATCATCCCACTTGATACGAATTGTACTTTAGTGAGAGATTTGACTGTACTCTTGGTTAAAGATGAATCATTGACAGTCTCCTTTTGGATCTCAGATGCAATAGACTGTTGATTTTCCAAATCCTCAGTCTCAGGATTAACGTCTGTCATTTCTAAGTCAACAGAAGTGGAAGCAGTGTAATTGGCATTAAAAGGCGGAGGGACATCTGAGTATCCTAGGCCAGTAACATCCTTTACACTACGTTGAGAGCCAATGATTCTATTTAAGGTCAAAGAAGAAGTTCTATAACCTTCAAATTTTCTATTCAGCTCTACCAGTTTCATATTTGACTCTGATAATTCCTTATCCCTAATAGCTATATTTCTATTAAGCTCATTAAGGTTTAGATATAACCCGTCTATTTTAATACATTGTTCATTTATAATGTCAGTCAGACTGGTCTTATCTAGAGTATCACTCTTAATCTTCTCGTTCAGTGCTAATTTATCTTCACCTAACCGACGAACATCAGACTTAGCTAAGTCTAATTCTGAGGTCAAGGTTTTGTTAGATTCTGCAAAGACACTAACCTGTGTTTGAAGATCAGTAACTAAATAGCATACATCGGTGAGAGTAAGGAGATCTAAACATACCTTTTTCTTTTCGGATTGAATATCAGCCATATATGCCACAAAATCATTGGGACTCATTTCTTCTGTCGAGTTGATGTAGAGAACATCTTCCTCAATCCCCTTAACTTCAGTGTGTGGCACATTAGCTTGAAGTTCTTCAGTAGTTGGCATGTAGGAAGTGGATTCAATTTGTTTCTCTTGATCGTCAATCTCAGCCATGAGAGCTTGCTCTGATGGTGTAGACCAATCATAAGATCCGTCTATTTGCTGAACCACTAAGACTTTGGAAGTTAGATTACTTCCCGAATCTTGTTTTGAAGTTCCAGCATCAACCTTTGGTCTTTGGCATTCCCTGGCAAAGTGTCCGTAACCTTGACAGTTATAACACTTGACCTTGGACTTGTCAAAACCTGGTCGATTTCCAACCACTCTCTTACCCGTACGCTTTAGGAAATTCTTTACTCTCCTTGACACCATAGCCAGTTGCCACTGGAGGTCCATTTCCTCTAAGTCGTCAGGATCAACCTGATCATAATCTTCATCAAATTGTGCTGGATCGTTTATCTTCCCTTGAATATAGTTTTCATAAGAAGCAACGAACGATGCCAACACAGAAAGTTGTTGTTCGGCTGATTTCACACTCATCGGCATCTTATGATGCCCTTGAGTGGATTTATCTGAGGTGGTGTTCCTGTTTCGTTTATCACCGTTATCCGAAGCAATGAAACAGAGATCCTCAGTCAATTTTTCTCCAATCTCATCAATTTCACCTGCAAACAAAGCCGTGGTCAAATTGGATGAGGAGTTAGAGATACTGGTCTTTCCATGGTACAGACCAGGATTCTGTAGATGATCAGAATCCGTATCTCTCGTTTTCTTAGAGAAGTCATAACCCCTTAGTTTATCAATCGCTTTCTCTAGGGTCATGGTTGCATATCTTTCATCATTATCTTTCAGCATGATACCGTACATCTCCCATTTACAAGGTAAACCCTCAATAAACTTGTCGGTTTTCTCCTTGTCATTATAAAAGATAGCATGGTCGTCAAGCTCACTTAATAGATGATAGAAACGGGTGGTGTAAGCCTCAAGATCTTCTTCTCTAAAAGCCTTAAATACCATAAACTGCTTTTTTAGAAGATTACATTTACCAGCTTTCACCTGAGGGCTCCCCTCACATCTCTTTTCTAGAGCGTCCCACAGCTCTTTAGCTGTGTGAAAGGACTTCAACTGATGGTTGATCTCCTTAGGAAGGCTCATCTTAATTGAAGAATGTGCTTTATTATCGATGGTGAATTCTTTCTTCTGATGGTCATTCATTCGATCATAAGTCACAATCACTGTTGCGTTCCCTACCTCAGCTGTAGGTGCAACATATCCGTTTTTAATACACAACCAAATAGTGATGTCGTGGAATGTACAGTAACTTTCAAATCTGTCTTTCCACCCATAATAGTCCTCAAGTCTAAGTAGCTTCGGTGGAACATTAGATTTTCCAACCTCGTGTTCCATCTCGATCATTCGGCTTAAATCAGACATTTTAAAGTGAAAAATTAGGTTATATTGCGAATTTAATAATCTCAACTCGCAACAAAAAATGTCAACTCGCAGAAAATCTCAGCTCGCAGAAACTCAGTTCGCAATGGAACTCGGTTCGCAGCTGATTCTCAACTCGCAGAAAACTCAGTTCGCAATGGAACTCGGTTCGCAGCTGATTCTCAACTCGCAGAAAACTCAGTTCGCAATGGAACTCGGTTCGCAGCTGATTCTCAACTCGCAGAAAACTCAGTTCGCAATGGAACTCGGTTCGCAGAAATCTCAACTCGCAGAAACCCTAATCTCAACTCGCAGATAACAGTAACCCTAATCTCAACTCGCAAAACGGCGCCTCGAAATCTGGGAACTGAAACTTTTTGGTATTTTACGAATAAATCCGTAGATTTCGTTCGAAAAACAACCCTAAAGATGTTATATAACCAAAAACCTTGTAACCACAACGTTTCTAAGCCCGAAAGCTCTGATACCAATTGTAAGTCTCTAGATCTTGGTTAGCGATAACGGATTATCTTTTAGGTATTGAGGTGCGGAATCCCTCAATACTTAAGGTTTATTGCTTATATAACTTTGCAATTAATTAACAAGCTTCGTTTTGATATTAACTAGTGTTAAACAATCAAAACCGAGCCTATTCAATAAATGCTTTTATATCTGCACAGATTTCGAGGAGAGAAAATACTTAAAATATATATGGTGTGTGTGTGTTTTTAGCACGGATTTCTAGATACTCTCAATAATGAGCAGCATTAAAATATTTATATCTGGTTCAACTCGCAGGCCATGGGCTTTGCGAGTTGACTCAACTCGCAGCCCATGGGCCTGCGAGTCCAGATGATTGCGAGCCCAGATCTCAACTCGCAGGTAAGACCTGCGAGTCCAGATATCAGCGAGCCCAGATCTCAACTCGCAGCTGAGAGCTGCGAGTCCAGATGGTTGCGAGATGAGATCTCAACTCGCAGGTCAAACCTGCGAGTTGACTTCTCAATTCGCGAATTTTGACTTTAACTTGAAATCGATACTTGTTCAATAATATTTAACAAATAATAATAACAAGTTAATATCATATATTTACGAGTCTAAACCAATTTATACAAGTTTGACAATAAATACACTAGTCCTATTACAAGCTAGATCTGTTGTCACAATAATATGTCGCAACACATTTTTGTCTATAGTCACAATGAATTATTATGCTTGAGTCCACAACCAAACCTACAACCGATAAGCCTTTGCCCCAAAGAGAGATGCCCTATCGTTGGCATTTAGGATGATGGGATGCACTCACGTGGCCGAGTGAGTGGGGAGGTGGTCTCGCTCCCAAATAGTACTATTCATATGCATCATTTGGCTCATATAGAGTTAATGGTCGTGTGGATATACCGGGGACTTTAGATACGATAGAAAAACAAGCATATAATCACGTTCATATAAATGGTGAACACTCAATAAGTTATCTGTAATCAATACGACATTCTAACCATGTCAAGTATTCGAAAATAAGCATAGCATGAGCATAGCATTTGTAAATCAAGTATAGCATAAACATAGTATTCAAATCATATAAGCATGCTTTTCACCCCAAAACATTTAAGTAAAGCGTTAAAAGAGGGGCTGTGTACTCACTATTGAGCGTGAGCGTACGGATGGATGTAATGCGCGTGCCGACCGGGTTTGACTCCTATCCATTTCCTAAGAACACAAGGTTTCTAATTAGTTTTCGACTAATACGGTTTGTTAGGATTGCTTAGCTAGCTAATTAAATTACAAAGTGCCGTAAAAGTTTGAATTTCCATTTAATTTACGATGTCGGTAATTGTTCGAGTTGGGAACAAAATAATGGAAATATATGAATACAACATCTAAAAATTACCAAACTTGGTATGAAAAATGAAATATAGTTCACAAATTTTCTGTGAAAATTTGGGGATTTTTAGACTTATGGATTATTTATAATCATTTTATGTCTAAAAAGAGGGATAATTATGGGGAAAATAGTAATTATTCACTTAAAATTCTGGAATTTTTACCAGATCATTTTCTACCAATTTTTAAGTTTGTGTACAATTTTCAAGACATTTTGAGCACTGAAACTTTGGTTCCCAACATTATGCGTTTTAACGAGACGTAAATCGGAAAACATATTAAAACATTTCCAAAGAGTGTGAAATTTTGAGGATGGTGTTATTTTTTGAGGAAAATGACACTGGAATTTTCCCATAATTATTTTATGTCCAAAAGTATTTTTCATGATTATTTCACCTTTTGTAGGCTTTATTTGCATTAATTTAGGAAAAATACTTATGTTTTTCAAAAAATTCCCATTTTTATTTTCAAGACTCTTTTCATGATATAGTTACTGAGAAAAATAATCCTCAAAATTTTAAGACGTTTTATCTAGCACTTATATATTTTTGAATCATCACAACACAAGTATTTGCAATTTACAAGATTACAACAATGCATGATGTTCATGCATTTTCTAAAAATACTTAATCATCAAGATAAATTCCTATCTTTTTATAATACTGAGATATACATGTTAGGAGTCTAAAATAATTTTTCTTAGATTTATAGATGTAGGACCGTTAAAGGACAGGCCTTTTCACAATGAATCAATATCAATAGCTTAAGCGCGGAAATCAAAAGCTAAAACAAAGTACGTTAACAATTAAACTCAACACAAGCAATCACAATAATAATATTAATCAAACAAACCAATTGTGATTTACAGATGATTGACTGGAGAAACAACACAGGCTGCACAAATACGTATTTCAGCAACGTTTGATCTGAAACCCTAAACGACTATTTATATAATTATCTATTTTAGGTAACTAAGCGATATTGGCAATATCGCTTGAGCGATATTGGCAATATCGCTTGAGCGATATTGGCAATATCGCTTGAGCGATATTGACAATATCGCATGAACAGTAGTTGATCTAAATAATTACAACTCGAAACTTAGACCAAGTGACAGACACACTAAATGCACCAACAAACTCCCCCATGTCTGCAGCTTGGTCTTCAAAAATAATCTTAAGTTAAGTCTTCAATCAAACTCCTCTATGTCTTCAATATTTAGACACTCCCCCATTGAGATAGCATGGTCTTCATAATATTGATGTTCAGATTCATGTGACTGACACACCTTTTGCATACAATAAGATCTTCAAACTATATGACCATCTCTCAATCTTTAGCAGCTTCTCCAATATAATTTATCTTCACAGTCTTTGGAGAATAACCAACATCTTTTATATCTTCAATATTTGACTTTAACAAGATATGTGATATTGAATAAAACAACATAGAACTAAAATATTTTTGTAATTTTCTTTATAATTTAAAAGTAAAGAATACCAAAAAGAAAAAATAAATCGGGGATAAGATTGTAATATGTCTGCTTAAGGATCATATCAGGATATCATGCATTTATTAGAAAATAGTAAGTGTTATTTTGATTATCAGTATATTTGTCCAAATTTAAATTTAGCACGCAAAGTTAACTAGCCAAAGAGACAATCAGGAACAAGACGATTAGAGGTATTGTTTTTCCACTTAAACATATAACATACTTAACTTCAAGCTTAGCAATTATTGTGAGAGTGAATAAGTCTTCGTGAATCTCACATAGATATACCCCTAGTATCAAGTCATGCCCAAGACTTCGATTAGTTAGAGAAAGCATTTGAATTCAACATTTTTAAGAATCAAGCCAGCGGTGACAGGTCTGTACTTACATACAACAAAGCGACATACACTTGATTCAAGTGATTGCAAAACCAAACTTGGTCAAACCATTTGGCGACCTCGTAAGTAATCTTTGATTTTATAAGATTTGTAAGTACTTTTGACTTTTGTTTGCATTGTTTTTGAAAGTATACTGACTAAGACCAGGTCTGTACAAACGTACAACAAAGGAAACAGACAGCATAATTCCCCAAATGTTGTCATATACAAACTCAAGTTAATAGAAGCATGGCATGCTGACACATAAGAAGTAAGACGCATTGTCATACATCATATGATGATCATCACAAAAGATCAGACACAGATTAAGAGATTTCTTAGTTGCTCAAAGATGAGTATGATAATGCCTACCAATACATCGTGCAAGTAATCAGATGTCTAGAAGGTCAAGTATAATAGATACGTGATAATCCTACTGATACATCAAACATAAACCTTAAAATTTCCATTTTGTGTACATATCACCTGATGAACTATCATATTCCATTATTTACAGACACAATCCAAAATGTTTTTCAGAATTAAGAATCTTGCTGTTCAAATTTCTGATTTTTAAATTACTCCCCCTGAACAGCAAATTCTTGTCTCAATTCTAATTCAAAAGTTATCCCCTAAAACTTAAACTAATTTGAAATATATATATAATTTTTTCAATTTAATAAATTTCGCAACGTTACATTTCTTGGATACTAAAAAGTATAAAGAGTGGTTGTTGCATAACTAATAAAAGTTCCAAAATCACATATCAAGTCAAATCAAATGCTTTTAACCACGTTATGCCGTCTCGAAGCTTTGAGAATCTCATCCAGTCAATCACAATGCACCACACCTAACTTCCACAATACGCATCCTTGCAGTCAAGAAAAATATAATCTATCAAAGAGCTGACTGCAACACCACAAACAATGAAACATTAGATTTTATGGGACACCCAAGCCTTGATAGTCTTGGGGTGTCCATTAGCGTCCATAATCATTACATCAACGAGTTTATGATATTTTAACATGTCACTTGATTTCATTGTTGTTTTGTTTGTGGATTTTTGTTTCCACACCTGCTTAACATTGGATGATTTCTGATTAACTACATCAAAATTTCTAACCAGCGGTTGAGAAGATATAATGTTATTAACCTTTGAAATTTTAACATTACTAGATGACTCGCGTTGTTTTGATCTCTGAAAGTTTCTATATTTAGGATGACGTGGATCATTTCGTGATGCCCATTTTCTAGCAAGCACTGGACACTGATTTATAAGATGACCCTGCTTCTTACAATAGAAACATGATCGTCTCTCTCGGAAAGTGTGGTCATCACTCGAAAGTGGTTTCGGTGAAGGAGGTGACTTACGAGACTTGTTTTCAGGTACATTTACAGAACATGAACACTTATGTGAACATGAAGGAGTAAATGTATTTGTAGTTGAAGAGATCTTTTTAGAAAATATTTGACCTCTACCTTCGGTAGTAAGTATTAAATTTTCTGTTTTGTTGTTATTCTTCTTAACTTTTTTTGTAACCTCGTGAGTTACATCCTCCACTTCCACAACCTCTTCAACATTTGTTGAAGGCACAAACAAAATAGGTTCAAATTTAGGCTTAATAAGCTCAGCCTTCTTTTTATTTGAACTTGGGACTTTAAGCAACTCAGGTCGCTTGACATCAAAAGCCTTAACAAGATTAGGCTGTGTAACCTTTTCAACTTTAACAGTAACTGGTTTCACAACAGGGTTTGTATCCTTCTTGAGAACAGAAGGGACATAATCTTTTATTTCATCCTGTGAGAGACTAGGCTGATTCAAGTTTGAGGGAGGAGGTTGGTTGTGATAACCAATTCCTGCCTTACTATTTGTATCAGTCCTTTGACTTTGCAGGATGTCGGAAAAGACCAGAGTAGATGTTGAAATATTTGCAAGTTTTCGTTTTAAATCAATATTATCAGCTTGAGCAGCAGCAAGATCCTTTTTAAGATAAGCAATTAGTTTTAAGTAGCTATCAATTTCATCTTGTTTGCTGTAGATCATAGCTTTCAACTCTTTCTTTTCTTCAATAAGTGTCTTTTGATTTATTACAAAAACTTTTTCATTATCTTTTAACACTCTGTTCGCTTGAATAAGACTTGTTAGATCTGTATTCAAACGATCATTATCTACTATGTACCTGTTGATTTTACCAGTTAGTTTGATACAAGAATTACAAATAAAAGAATCACAGTCTACCTCATTTTGGACATCTGCCATAAGAGCTAAGCTATCCGTAGTAGAAAAATCATATGGTTCATCGTCCATCAGTAGAGCAGCCTTGGCGACCTCAGTTTCCTTCTCACATTCACGAGCAAAATGACCTAGGTTTTGACATTTATTGCATCTAATCTTTGATTTGTCAAAACCCGTGCTTGTCTTATCAGTAACATCTTCAAGAGATCTCTTTCCAGTTCTCTTCAAATATGTTTTAGTCCTTCTTGTAAGCATGGCCATGTTCCAACGAAGGTCAACCCTCTCTAGCTCATCAGGGTCAACTTGTGCAAAATCTTCATCGGTAAGATCTACCGAGCTAATCCTCTTTGACAAGAAATCATCATAAGATGATAAGAAGGCGTTGAAGATAACTGCATGCTCATTTTGTGATGCAGTAGCAGATGAAGATGGTTGAGTTGGAAACGAAGAGAATGTTCCTGGTTTAGATTCAGAAGTAGACGGCCCAGATAGAAGAGCTGTACTTCCATATCCAAAACTACTGTTATCAGGAAGCAAAGAGCTAGATTTTGTGCTTTTCTTTTGGATGTCTAAAGCACATGTTTCTAATTTTCCAATAAGTTGATCCAAAGACATTGCCAATATGTCTGGATCACTCTCCATCATTAATACTCGAGTTTCCCAAGAAGGAGGTAGAGCATTTAGCAGTTTCTTGTTGACCTCCATAGAGCTAAATTTGTGTCCACCCTCAGTCAGCTCATTCACAAGACGTGAATATCTACAGAACAAGTCCTTAACCGTCTCGTTCTTCTGAATATCAAACAGATCATACTGTTTCTTTACAAATTCCAGCTTAATTTGCTTGTATTCAGTGGTACTTCCACATCTTTCAGCTATGCCATTCCATAGATCATAAGCTTTATCATGGTGCTTGAACATATTCATAGCATCGGCAGGTAAAGACATGGTTATAGCAGAATGAGTCTTTCGTTCACATTCCCATGCCTTACGTTCCTCAGCCGTCATTGAACGAATGGTTTTTGGAGGAGGTATACCCACATGTTCTCCACCTGCAACCGGTCTAACGTATCGTTCAATTAAAGGTATCTCCATTTCAGGGTCGGTAAACGCAACGAACGATAAGAATCTCCCACGCCATTCAGAATACTCCATTCCCGGAGCAAAGAATGGAGGTTTATTTGCAGAACCAACTTCAGCATTGTGTTTCAACATAGCATTCACAGCTTGTAAAGTAGTCATTTTTAAAAATTTCAAATTTGTCCGAACGAATTTTTTCCCTCCAAAAATTTCAAAATTTTGGTCGAGTAAAATGAAAAAAATTTTTCAAACAAGAATTAGGCAAAGGGAAGCACAAATTCAAATATTTATAATTGCCGAACTTTCCCGCCTTTTTTTTTTTTTTTTTTTTTTTGAAATCAGAGGAAAAAGGGCGATATTGGGATAATATCGCTAAAATCAATCAAGCGATATTGGGATAATATCGCTAAAATCAACTAGGCGATATCAAGGTAATATCGCTAGTGATATCGCTCAAATTAATGAGACCTGAATTTGCAATGTCGCTAAAAACCCTAATGGCGATATTGATGGTAATATCGCTAAAACGGCTGTAAACCTTAAAAAAATATTTTTTACGAATCAAACAAAAATAAGGTTTAAAACTGATGAACACAACACCAGATATCACTAAAAATACAGAATAAAATGCTTTTAAGACTGATAAACGATTTGTTTATCGTAAAACTCATTTAAAAGATTTTAACACGTACGAATATTGATTCAATAAATCACTAATCCAATGATTATTGGCTCTGATACCACTTGTAGGACCGTTAAAGGACAGGCCTTTTCACAATGAATCAATATCAATAGCTTAAGCGCGGAAATCAAAAGCTAAAACAAAGTACGTTAACAATTAAACTCAACACAAGCAATCACAATAATAATATTAATCAAACAAACCAATTGTGATTTACAGATGATTGACTGGAGAAACAACACAGGCTGCACAAATACGTATTTCAGCAACGTTTGATCTGAAACCCTAAACGACTATTTATATAATTATCTATTTTAGGTAACTAAGCGATATTGACAATATCGCATGAACAGTAGTTGATCTAAATAATTACAACTCGAAACTTAGACCAAGTGACAGACACACTAAATGCACCAACAATAGAACACCTTAAGACCCATGAACAAGTATCACAACAAGGTGCTCACAGAAAAGTTACTGTTTGCGCATCAGTTTTGTGTGATACATTTGGAGGTCGTAAACTCAATGGATTTGAGTGAGACCAGTGGGGTTTTAAAGTTAAGACATTAAGATAAATTCTAGAAGAAAAATCAAGATTTTTGGACCATTATTCACTGAGTTATGGTCGTTTCAAGTAGGGTCAAAATCTGGACAGATTGCATGCATGACAAAGTGATCTTTTTGGTGTGATTTCACTACCAAACGATTTTTAGACCTCATCCAAAGATTGAAGTCTTGTCTTTTATGCATGAACATGTCTTTTACAGAAACATAAACATATTTTAACATTTTAACCATTTATTCTAGCAAGAACATGTAAATAAACTCTATAACATCAAAAAGTCGACTTTTTCGGTTTGATTTCGGTTTGATCATGGGTTGCCCTTTTTTTTTAACACTTAAACAAGTGTAAGGGAACCTACAAACCATCAATCCTTTTATGAGAATTTTAGCCATGAAAAAGGCATAAAATCCATCTTTTTACAAGAATCAAAGTACGAAATTGCAAGAATGGAAGCTAGAGATGGTGTTCATACCTTAGAAAGTTGGTTTAGGTGTATGAACACCTTCAAAGATATGATTTAAGGATGGATATTCTCTGGAGTTTAGTGTGTGAAAAGAGAGGTTTTGTGTGTGTTTTCTTGAGAGAAAATGAGAGAAATGATGAGAGGAAGAGTGTGTAAGTGGTAGAAGACTTTTGCATGGAATATAAGTGGTTAGTGGAGAGGTTGAGTGGAAAAAAGAGAGAGGGAAAGGGGGGTCCGGTTTTGGGTCATTAAAATGAGGTTTTTAACTTATTTTTTGTCAAAATAAAATGTATATTAGTTTTAATATTTATTTGTATTAAAATTGCACAAGTCTTGTACATTTAAAGGCTTTAAATTGTGTTGTTTTTGTGCTTAATATTAGGGTTGTAAAAATTGATGTTCTAAATTTATAAAATACTTCAAATTGTATTTTAGATTGTTTATAATGGATATTCAAGTATTAGTTTGTCGGATTCGAGTTTCGTTTATTCGATTCGGGTCGCGTTTGCCGAGTTACAGAATTTCGGTTAATTCCGATTTTTGTGATGTCTTTGTGATTAAAGTTTGAGTCATGAAACTTTATCTTATAAGTTTATAACATTCATCAAAATGTATTTGATTCTATCACGATTGACATTCGCGAGTCAATTAACCAATTTTTGGTTGCGTTCACTGAGTTACGGAATTTCCGGTTAAATTCCGATTTTTGCGATATGATAACTATTTTGTGATGACTTATGAAATTTAATTTCACTTTTTTTCTTTGGCACTTTGTAACCTAATTTTGTGTTCCTCACAATCTTAAAGTTCGCTAAGAAATCTCTTAGAACGTTACGCGATTTCGGTAACTTACGATTTCGGTACTTAAGGAGTCGTTACCTAGACTTTTCACTAGGATTTTAGAGTGCTGTAAACGTAATTAGATAGACTAAGAATTTAAGTGCGTTAATGACCTGAGATTTTTGACGGTTGTCACAATTAGTGTGTCTGTCACTTGGTCTAAGTTTTGAGTTGTAATTACTTAGTCTAATTCTGATGTAACTAGCGACATTGGCAATATCGCTATTGCGATATTGGCAATATCGCATAGGCGATATCAATATCGCCTATCTGATTAGGTAATAGTATAAATACCTAATTAGTGTTTAAGTTACGGGACTTTTGGGAGAGATACGAATTGGAGCACAACTTTTGTTATTCCCTGGTCAGTATTTGTAACCCACACTTTATGCTTTGATTAATGCAAAATATATGTGGTTGTGTGATTAGTTTTATTGATAACGTACTTTGAATAGCTATTGATTTCCGCTCATTAGTTATTGAATATTGATTTGTGTTAAAGTTCAATTATTGTTGGGACCTTCAGGTTCTTATTGTTTAAAAGCTCATAACAAGTCTTGTTCTGCTTTTTAAATGTAAGAACTCTAATGAGAACATGACATGCAGTATTCACCGCTTCTGCCCAAAAGATGACCGGAAGCCTTGAATCTGCAAGCATTGTTCTAGCCCCTTCAATCAACGTTCTTGTTTTCCTTTCAGCAACACCATTCTGTTGAGGTTCATAAGGTGCACTAAATTGATGTTGTATCCCTTTGCTTAAGCAATAGATATTGAACGTTGAATTCTTGAACTCTGTTCCGTCACTACGAATTCTCTTAACTCTTGTTTTATAGACATTCTCCATTAGATCTAAGAACTCCATAAGAATACCAGGAGTTTCATCCTTAGATCCCAAAAAGAACACCCAAGAGAATCTAGAAAAATCATCTATGACAACCAAACAGTACCATTTGCCACCTATGCTTCTCTTGCTTATGGGACCAAAGAGATCCATATGTAGCAACTCAAAAGGCGATAGGATCGAGTTTTCAGTTTTAGACCTGTGTGGTTTCTTATGCTGCTTTCCTTTCAAACAAGAAACACACTTGTCTTCAAACTCGAAACGTTTCAATGGTACACCGAGAACCAACCCATTCTTGGTTATATAGTTCATTTTACGAAAGTTCAGATGTGCCATTTTCCTATGCCATAATAGTGAATCTGCTTCTGAAGCCTTGGATATAAGACATGTAGACTCCATTGAAGTAATAGGAGCACCCATGTTATAGTCCTCTCGAATGGGTACGAAATGAGCGGATTTTGTCAATCGGTCAACGATAACTCATATAGCATCATGTCCTTTAAAAGTTTGAGGTAGTTTGGTGACGAAGTCCATCGCTATTTGTTCTCATTTCCATTGTGGTATCTCTGGTTGTTGCAACAACCCTGATGGCTTCTGATGCTCTGCCTTAGTTCTAGAGCAGGTCATGCATTTTGCGACGTAGGCAGCGATGTCTTTCTTCATTCCGGACCACTAGTAGTATTCTTTAACATCTTTGTACATTTTCACGGCCCCGGGGTGAATCGAGTATTGTGACTTGTATCCAAACCCTATCCTTAAATTACTTCACCCCATTGGTCTTGGTTTCGAATCTTTGCTCAAGGCCGTGCAAGGTTTCTTCCTTCAGATCCTTGGTGCTTAAGGCCTTTTCTTGAGCAAGTTGGATTTGAGTTTTTAGACTAGTTTGCACGAGTATTACGCATGCTCGTACTCGTGAGGGCTTCACCCTTTCCTTTCGACATAGCACATCTGCCACTACATTGGCTCTGCCTGGGTGGTATTGAGTCTCACAGTCGTAATCGTTCAATGACTCCACCATCTCCTCTGGCTCATATTGAGCATCTTTTGCTCGAAGATTTGGCGGCAACTCTTGTGATCCGTGTATATCGTGCACTTGGTTACGTAGAGGTAATGTCTCCAAACTTAAGTGCGAAGACTACGGCTCCCAAATTAAATCGTGGGTCGTATAGTTTTTCTCGTGACTTTTAAGTTGTCGGGATGCGTATGCTATGACTATGTCTCTTTGCATCAACGCACACCCAAGACCTTGGTGTGATGCATCGCAATAGACTACGAAGTCGTCTGAGCCTTCCGGTAATGCCAAGATTGCGCGTTGCATAATCTATGCTTCAATGTTTAGAAAGCGTCCTCATGTGGCTTTTCCCAAACAAAACTCTTGTCCTTCTGCGTTAGTGTGGTTAGCAGTTGTGAGATTTTGAGTTCTTCTCGATGAATCTCCGATAATAGCCAGCTAAACCCAGAAATTGTCTAATTTCTGTTGGAGTTATGGGGGCTTCCCATTTCTTAACGACTTCAACCTTAGTTGGATCTACGTGAATCCCATCTTTGCCGACTACGTGGCCGAGGAAACGTACCTCTCTAATCCAAAACTCACACTTGGAGAGTTTGGCGTACAGTTTTTCATCTCTAAGCAGTTCTAATATCTGCCTTAAGTGTTGTTCGTGATCTTCCTCGCTTCGTGAGTAGATTAGTATGTCGTCGATGAACACTATCACGAACTTATCTAAGTATGCTCTACATACACTGTTCATTAAATCCATGAACACTATAGGCGCGTTTGTTAGACCGAATGACATAACCATGAACTCGCAATGTCCACATCGGGTTCGGAATGCGGTTTTGGGTATGTCCTCGTCATGGACTCGTAAATGGTGATATCATCACCATAGGTCAATTTTTGAGAAGTACGAAGCTCCTTGCAATGGATCGAATAGATAGTCAATTCGAGGGAGAGGGTATCGATTTCTTATCGTTAGTTTGTTCAACTCTTTATATTCAATACACATTCGTAACGATCTGTCTTTGTTCTTAACGAATAGGAGTGGAGCTCCCCATGGTGATGAACTAGGTCGAATGAATCCTTTCTCCAGGAGTTCTTGAAGTTGATTAGATAGTTCCTGCATCTCCGCAGGTGCTAGGCGATACGGTGTAAGGTCACTAGATCTTGGTTCGATAATGGATTATCTTTAAGTATTAAGGTGCGGAATCCCTCAATACGTTAGGTTTAAGCTTATATAACTTTACTATTAATTAAAGGGCTTCGTTTTGATTATTAACTAAGTTAATCACTCAAAACCGAGCCTTTAATACTATAATAAATATATCTGCACGAAAAACGAGGAGAATAATTAAATATTTGCTGTGTGTAATGATGGCACGGATGCCCATAAATGAGCAGCAATAAAATATATATATCTTGTTCAACTCGCAGGCCATGGGCTCTGCGAGTTGACTCAACTCGCAGCCCATGGGGCTTGCGAGTCCAGATATCTGCGAGCCCAGATTGGCTGCGAGTCCAGATCTCAGCTCGCTAGTCCAAGACCTGTGAATCCAGATCTGGTTGCGAATTGAGATCTCATCTCGCAAGTCTTATGACTTGCGAGTTGACTTCTCATTTCGCAATTTTGACTTTAATTCAAATTCGTTACTTGTCTAATTATATTTAACAAATAATAATAACAAATTAATATCATATATTTACGAGTCTAAACCAACTATACAAATTTGAAAATAAATACACTAGTCCTTTTACAAGCTAGATCTGTTGTCACAATAACATGTCCCAACAGACTCCCCCTTGACAATAGCTCTAGCGTCGTTATCTTCATCTTTGTCGTTGGTCTTTACTTGTAAATTGAGCTACCCATATGAATCTTCATTCTAACACAAGTCTTCACCATCATTTGATAATCTCTTGCTAGATCACCCCATGCTTCAGTCGTCAAGATCCTGTTTTCGTTTAACTTCAACAGGTCCTTCTTCGACAGATTCATCAGGTGTCGATGGTCATAGACTGTCAAAATTACTCTCTCTCCTCCTTCAGTTTCATCATCAGCTTCAACCATGACAGCTTCACCAATCTCTGAATCCACGTGCCAATTTAGAAGATTTCCCAGAATATTCTGTGGCATTTGTTGATACATATTAGTGTGTCTGTCAGTTGGTCGAGTCTGTAATGTGTTTGTAAATGTAATAGACTTGTTAAGTTTACATTTTCTGTGTTCTGCGACACAAGGCTTGTGTCGCATGAGTTGTAGTTGCGACACAGTATTTGTGTCGCAATAGTGATCTCTGCGACCCAAGGCTTGTGTCGCATAACGGCCAGTTTGTTTAGTATAAATATCAAAGTTAGAGATATCTAGGGCAAGACTTTCACACACACATTATTCTCTATATTTTGGCTGCTACACTGACAGAGAGAGAATATTTGGGTATTTGGGAATATAAAGTATTATTTATTGCATTTGTTCCACTTTGTTTTTGCTTTATATTCTTGTGATTGTCTCCTCCATGCGATTTGATTAAAAGATTCAAGATTGGGATCAACAATTGGTATCAGAGCAACAATCTTTGATTATTGGTGGTATCAAATCATTTGGGTAAGTATTAAATACTTATTTTGATTATTTAACATTTGTTTTGGTGTTAGATCTTCATTGTAGGTATTTTGGAGCTGAAGTTTTGGTGTTTTTGAACCTAAAAATCTCTGTTTGTATAAGATTTTTCGATAAAAAACGTTTAGGTTTCAAAAATTTTCGTTTTTGAGGTTTTTCGCACTGACAGCGCCGTTTCTGCGACACAAGATTTCGACATAATATTGTGTCGCTATAGGGTTTCAGCGACCTTAATCCAGCGACATAGTGTTGCGACATAAGGTTCTTGCGACCTTAATCCTGCGACATAGTTCTGCGACATAACAACTGTGTCGCTGTTTGTTCAGTTGTGACATAATACTTGTGTCGCTTCTAGTCCTCTTGCGACATAACTTCTGCGACACAACATTAGTGTCGCATTATTCAGTTTTCAGAATTTTTGAAAAGTCTCTCGAGCCCATTACCATGTCTGCTTCTACATCAACATCACTTCAACAGGTTGGGGCAATGTTAAAGCACAATAGTGAGGTGGGTTCTACAAACAAACCACCGATGTACACTACTGGTATGAACTATTTAGACTGGCGTCAACGGTTTGAAGCGTTTGTATCGTTCAATGATGCTGAGATGCTGATCTATTTAGAGGAACGATATGAACGCCCTGTTCGAACTGGTATATTTAATGGACCTATTCCTGAAAAGTCCATTAAATCAATGACTCCTGAAGAACGTAAGGCCTTCGATACTGAACGAAAAACATATTCTGCAATTACCATGGCTTTACCTCAACAAATATTGAGACAACTACGCCATCATAAGACCGCTTATGATCTATGGAAGGGGTTCGAAAAGAAATGTGGTGGTAGTGACCAGTACAAGCGAAACAAACTGGATCTCGTTAAGAAACAGTTTGAGGTCTTTGACATGTTACCTACTGAGTCTCTGGAGGATATGTGTAGTAGATACTCCCAGCTCGTAAGTGAATTAGTCGAGGGTGGTGTAACTCTCGACAAAACCGATGTAAACAAGAAGCTTTTGGGTTCCTTACCCAAGAAGTGGAATACACGAGTGCTGCTGATGGAAAAAGACGAGGATATAATGGATATGGAGCTCGATGATCTGATCGGACAAATTGCTGCTGATCTCCTGGATATGCAGAAGAAGGTGACCAAGGCTACTGCACATATTCAGAATCCTATGTTATATGGTGTGGATGTTCCTGCTGCAGCAACTCAAGCTGCTGGGGCTGCATTCTTTTCTAGGGGTTCTGGTGCTCTAAATACATCTACTGGTTTTGGATATACTACCACCAACTCTTCTAGTGGGGGTGGTGCTTACTCCAACTTTAAAGGAGCATCTCCTGCAGTTGCTGAAGAACATGCAGCTGTCTTCACAGCTTTCTTGTCAGCTTATGATGACTTCCTATCCAACAAGAACAGCACCGTGAATATGACTGAAGAAGATTTCAGTCAAATTGATCAAGAAGAGCTTGAACGAATGGACTTGAAGTGGAGCATGGCTATGCTCACAAGACGCGTCAAGAATTTCTTAAAGAAGACTGGGAGGAAGAATGTCACTAATCCGGAAGAGAAGGGTCTTGGATTTAATAAGAGCAAGGTGAAATGCTACCAGTGTCACAACTATGGACACTTTGCTCGTGAATGTGACCGAAAGAAGAATCCACCTTCCGGTGTAAGTCTCTAGATCTTGGTTAGCGATAACGAATTATCTTTTAGGTATTGAGGTGCGGAATCCCTCAATACTTAAGGTTTTAGGCTTATATAACTAATCTATCAATTAACAAGCTTCGTTTTGATATCAACTAGTGTTAAACAATCAAAACCGAGCCTATTCAATGATAGCCTTTATATCAGTGCGAATTTCGAGGAGAGAATACTTAAATATTTGGTGTGTGTAATAATGGCACGGATTTCTAGATCTCTTTAATAATGAGCAGCATTAAAATATTTATATCTGGTTCAACTTGCAGGCCATGGGCCTTGCGAGTTGACTCAACTCGCAGCCCATGGGCCTGCGAGTCCAGATGGACTGCGAGCCCACATCTCAGCTCGCAGGTAGGTCCTGCGAACCGAGATAGCTGCGAGCCCAAAACTCAACTCGCAGGTAAGACCTGCGAGTCCAGTTTACAGCGAGCCCAGATCTCAACTCGCAGCTGAGAGCTGCGAGTCCAGATTGGACTGCGAGTTGAGATCTCAACTCGCAAGTCTGTTGACCTGCGAGTTGACTTCTCAATTCGCGATTCAGACTTTAACTTAAAATCGATATTTGTCTAATAACATTTAACAAATGATAATAACAAGTTAATATCATATACTTACAAGTCTAAACCAATTTATACAAGTTTGATAATAAATACACTAGTCCTATTACAAGCTAGATCTATTGTCACAATAACATGTCCCAACAGACTCCCCCTTGACAATAGCTCTAGTGTCGTTATCTTCAACTTTGTCTTTGGTCTTTACTTGTAAATACTACTGCCCATATGAATCTTCATTCTAATACAAGTCTTCACCATTAATTGATAATCTCTTGCAAGATCACCCCATGCTTCAGTCGTTAAGATCCTGTTTTCGTTTAACTTCAACAGGTCCTTCCTCGACAGATTCATCAGGTGTCGATGGTCATAGACTGTTAGAATTACTCTTTCTCCTCCTTCGACTTCATCATCAGCTTCAACCATGACAGCTTCACCAGTCTCTGAGTCCACGTGCCAGTTCAGAAGATTTCCCAGAATATTCTGTGGTATTGTCTTCAGTGGTATCTGCTGTATGCACTTGACAGCTGGATAAGTTTTCTTCCTTAATCTTCGGCCAGTTCTCTGACTTCGTTCCTTTAATTTGATCGTCTTTCCGACTCTTGGCTTAATCTTCTCAAACTTCATTGATCTACCCTCAGTCCGAATGATTCTCTCAACATAAGTTGCGTAGGGATCATTACTGGGATTTATCAGTTCTAAGCGTGCCAAGTCTCGAATTTCAAATCGAGGAAGCGAACTGAAAACTTTAAGCTTCTTATCGAAATATTGAACTCCGTCAAATCTTTTGATAGCGAAAAGTTTCAACTCAGAATCAAAATACCAGCCGATGATCCCCTTCCTTGGAGCTTTCTTTCCAGTTATATCTACTTCAGACATCCCAACCTTTTGCTTTCTCCTTTTCAGAGGTCTAAACATGGGATTATTTCTGAGTTTTTCTGGAAGGTCATCTTCTGATTCAGAACTGGTTGAGTCATCTAGACTTTCATCTAACTCAACAACCCTTTCTCCATCTTCTTCCTGGATGACCACTTTAGTTGTAGATGGGCTTACAATGTGTTCAACAACATCAGCGTCAAGATCTACACATTCGTCTGCCCCATCATTAACAATGAAAGTCCAATCTTCAGGAGGTACAAACTCTCCTTCTTCAAGGTCAAAGTCAATGTCCTCATCTAATTCATCTGTCATGTCGCCTTCAGAATCTGATAAGTTCAACATTTCATGACCTATGGAAATACATACACAAATAGATTAATATCATAAGTTCTTTCATTGATTTCCCTGAATCAATCTAAGATTTTTCTTATTAATCCCTTTGTGTATTTAAAATATATTATATATATATACTTATTCAAATCTTTCATCGATTATGATAATCGATCTAAAATTTGAATAAGTCTTATAATATGCGAACATCATATATTATATGATCCTATAACTCTTTTATCGATCATAGTCAATCTAGAATTACAAAAGGCTTATAATATACGAACATTCATAATTATAACATTTTAAACATTCAAGTTTAAACATCTTAATTACAGAATTATATTACAAAATAATTCAAAGTTACAATGTATTAATAATTACAATCAGTCTATATTAATACAAGTGTCACCTTCTTCAGCTCCACCCTTCACAGTACCAGCACCAGCTCCACTACCACTTGCTTCAGCAGACTCCCCCTGAAATGTAGTCTGCTGACCAGTCGTTGAAGGACCGGCCAGCTCACTATCCTTCTGAGCTAAGGGATCATCATCTTCATCATTCTTATTCTTCTTCGCCAGTTCATCTTCCTTGCAGGACTCTTGATATATCAATACCTCCCCTTGAGATGGCTTGTCCTTCAGAAGGCTGATGACCAAGCGATCAAGTCTGTCAATTTGTCTTTGCTTATCAGCTACATCATCTATCAGATTACTATTTGTCTTGATGAGTAGTGAGTAAGCGTTATTTTGTGTAGTGACATTGTCGGACAGTTGTAGAAGCTGATTAGCAAAAGTGTTAGCCACTACTTGCAATTCTCTAACCCTAGACTCCAATTGTGTAATGCGTTCAGCATTAGTCATAGGTGAGGTGGATGGAGCTTCAGTAGTTTTGGTGGAGTCGTGGCAGCAGGCGGTTGCATTCTCTTTGCTATCTCTGTAGCAACATCTGTCAAAAGACGTGCCGCAACCCTGCATTATTTGGTGGTTGGGTGCGAAGACGGGCGAACCAAAGCAGCAACCATTTCAGCCTCTGAGGGCGTAGAACTTGATTGTATAGGAGCTGCAGAGGTTGAAGCTGTTTGCCTGAGCAGCTTGCGAGGTTGAGTAATAAGCACCTCCTCCTCTTCTTCTTCATCTTCATCTTCTTCGACAATAACGAAGTCGGGATCCTGATCAACGGCTTTCCTCTTTAACTTCAGAGCCGGATCCATAACCAATCTTGATCCCTGTCGAATCATTCCTTTTGGAATTCCAGTGACAAACCCAGCTGGTCCAGATTCATCATCATCATCAGACTCAGATTCAGAAGCCGAAGCAGCTTCTCCATCTCTGCCCGATGGCCCAACAGCATCAGATGCCTCAGTAGGTAGAGGTGTACCAGAGGTACTCGGACCTGCAACCAAAAATTGATCTATATCTTTAAAGACCTGATCAGTGTCCTCTTCAACTCGTGGTGGCTCAGCAATATATTGATCCACATCCTGCAAGATAGGATCATTTGCATCATCATTTTCAGCCAAAACTTGTTGCACTACTTCAGCAGCAACTTCAGCATTAACTTGTGGCTCTTGCTGATTTGCCTGATTTAGAACCTCCTCTATCAGCTCTTGTGGTGCAGGCACAGCTGCAACCACATCAACATCAATCCAACCATTGTTTGGTGGCGTAATATACTCGGGATTAACCAAAAATCCAAACAACTCTGTCAGCTGTGGTTGCATCTCGAATCTGCGAGAGGTTTGCATAAACATCGCATTATATGCCTGTAACCCAATGGTATCAACCTTCAGATCCGCTTGAAAAACCGGCAGATCAGGGATAGAGGCCCTAATAATCAACATGCAAAATCGAGGATAGATCATAAACTGCGATCTAACTCCCCCCAAAATTTGGCGTACAATCTCCCCAAAGATGTAATCTGAAAAGCTGTATGGTTTGTTATAAACCAGTGACAGTAAAGCAGATAGGAGAGAAGAGCTCAACTCATCGTATCCTCCCTTCTTCGGTCCAAAGATAGTTACAAGGACATGCCATAAGAACCTCCACTCACCGAAAACGAGCACCTTCAAGAACTGACGCCCTCTCTTGGGTCCAACATACCCCATTCGTCCTAGAGCTCCCTCAATAAAGTCTGATGGAAACTCAGTAGGTCCGTCTTCTTGCTCTACAGTTCCCAACTGTAATATATTTCTAAGATCAGAGGCAGAGAAGATAACTTGACGATCATTAATCCGCGTCTGGATGACCGGAGGATTCATAGATGTGTCATATACTATATTAGCCCAGAACTGGGTAAGTATATCTTGTGAAAGAGCAGGTGACTCTGTAATGGCGTACTGTATCCTTGATCGACTCAGAAAAGTAAGAATCCGAGCGACCCTGGATGCAACTCGTGCATTGACATCCAAATCAACGAGCACGTTGTGATGAGCAACAAATAGTCGAGCCATATCTGTAATATCACAAATCACACAAATGTTAGACAATGAGTTTAACCAATATTGATAAACTTATATGATCTACAACTCATAATTGAACTATTAAGTCGTGAAACTTAATTATCAATTATAGTTGTTCAACATATATAGAATCAATAAGTCTAACTTTCAAATTAACCTGCTACACAAATATATTACTTATTACGGAAAGTCATAAGTCTTATATATAGAGTATACGGTTTTACGTGTTTACATTTAAGTCGACACGTCTAACCGTAGACTATTTTAACTTATAAACGCTAAATTAGTTAACTAATCGAGAGATCGTAAATTAAAATTAGAAATCAAAAGTTTCAAAAAATCAACTCGCAAGTTCAACTCGCAGGTCAACAGAAGTCAACTCGCAAGCTCAACTCGCAAGTTCAACTCGCAGAGTCAACTCGCAGGTCAACTCGCAGGTTGGACTCGCAAGTCAACTCGCAAGTTCAACTCGCAAGTTCAACTCGCAGAGTCAACTCGCAGGTCAACTCGCAGGTTGGACTCGCAAGTTGGACTCGCAGAAGCGGGCTGCGAGTTGAGTCTGGATCTCAACTCGCAGCATGAACTGCCATGATGACATCATAAAAATTTTCAATTTAGGCGAGTTATTGGGCAATCAGATCATGCCATGATGTTCATAATACTCTAAATAACATAAACCCTAAGTTTTCTTGTTAATCTAAGCATTATATTAGAGACATTTGTAATTTTAAAACCGAAACCCTCATTTTTAATAAAATGTCGATTTATAGGTTAATTACTTGATGGAATTAGATGATGTATACCTCAAAATGTTCACAATCCAAAAATGTATAAAAGCTATGAGGTCAAACTTTCGTTGTCCAAACTGAAATTAAAAAATAGAATGAGAAGTGGTCTCGGTTCGCAACTTGTCAATTCGCAAGTCTATTGTCAACTCGCAAAGATATTTGACCAGTGAACTCGCAAGGCTTTTGTACTTGTTGACTCGGCTCGCAGAACTCAACTCGCAGAGTTGAGTTCAATTCGCAGCCCTGTTAACTCGCAGCACTATTCTCAGTTCGCAATTTTTGTCCAAAAATTACATTTTAATTACAAAACGTCATTTTTAAGTCCAAATTGCGTACAAGTCTAAAATCTGAGGATCTTTCACTTGTTTTTCTTATGGAATAGCGAACAAGTCTAAAATAAAATATTTTTCACTTATCTTGCTTGGAAAAAGCGCACAAGTCTAAAATAAAATATTTTTCACTTATCTTGCTTGGAAAAAGCGCACAAGTCTAAAATCTGAGGATCTTTCACTTGTGATGCAATAATACGAACAATAGAAACATAAGAAAAATAATAATAATAATAAAAATAAAATAAAAAAAAATAAAATGAAATAAATAAACGTACAATGATTTATAATAAACATTGGTATCAAGTACCCTTGTATTAATGAAACACTTTGACTAAAATAAAATTACAATAAAATAAAGTAAATTAAATCCTAATCGAGGGCGTTAAGAAATTTATCGACAGTGGGATCATATCAGAAGGAAACAGCTGAACCAAATGATGAGTAAAAAGTCTAAGAAGATTGTTAGTATGCAAACCTTATGAAATTCACAATAAGTTACATAAGAACTCACAACTTAACCATTTATCAACTTACATTTATCAGAGTATAACTTGGTTACCTATTTTCACAGAATATAATATTCACATCAAAATGAAGTGATTTAAATATCATAGACAGTTCAGGATGATTACCGGTATTATAATCCATATAAACAAAGTCTACACTGATTTCCAAGCAAACCTTTTATTGTTTGTATGTGTATTACCTAATGTGATTCAAAAATGACATACTGAGAAATTTAGTAAAACACATAACACTGTATCTTTCACTTTGCAAGATAGAGGTCACTAAATGATGTTCTTTTCGAAACATATGACATACCCTTGAGTGAATTTATAAAATGGGACAAACATCAAACCCGTTTTGTAGATACTAGTGGTTCTAGATCTGTACTTAGTACAACAGAAGATCCCTTAGTATAGACAAACCAAGCTTGAAACCATTGGCAAAACTAAAGGAGTCAGGTCTGTACTTAGTACAATAGAGACACCAGTAATTTCACTAACAGCCATAATTCTTATTATTTGTCTTGACATATTTTCATAGATTCTTGATAACAGTGTATGGTCAGACTATCGTTCATCAATTAAGACTTATGTCATACGTCATATAGTAAATCACACGAGATAACACACAGAAGATTTATAGCTTATTATATGCTCATAAATCAAAGCAGACATTGCCTACCAGTACATCATATAATGAAGCTGTCTAGATCTAAAGTTTTTCAAGCAAATTATATCGTGTGGAGAGAGGAGTATACTAAAATAAAGATAAGTGAAAGCCTGGTTTTAAAGGTGTAAAGTTCATGTAACAAATTTGAATCTACTAACACATCTAACTTAAGACTTTTACCTACATTTATTAAGCCAATTCCTCTAATTTACTATCATTTCCCAGTTGATAAAGACTTAACCTTTATCGGAGGCGATTCCCCAACGGTAACAAGCAAATGAATGCCATACGCCTTACCCCCTTTCCCTTTTTTTTTTTTAAGAAAAAAAACAAAATAGGCATAAACTAATAAATAAGAACAACTAATTATTACAAAATAACTCTATGGAAGACTAATCCTCTGGATTTCTCATTCCATTTAGTTGCACCAATTTCTCGAATCGAGCTCTGTCGAATGCTTTGGCGTATAAGTCTGCTAAATTATCCACAGATGGAACCTTAGCTAACTTTATCAGGTTCTTCTCAGCACAGTCTCTAATAAAGTGATGTCGAATATCAATATGTTTAGTTTTACTGTGCTTGACCGGATTATTGGTTATTGAGATCGTTGATTCATTATCAATCATCATAGGAGTATTTGTTATACTCAACCCATAATCAAGCAATTGTTGTTGTATCCACAGAACCTGGGAACAACAGCTGCCAGCTGCAACATACTCAGCTTCACATGTAGAAATGGCTACTGAGGTTTGCTTCTTGCATTGCCAAGAGACCAGTCTACCTCCTAGGAATTGACATCCACCGGTTGTAGACTTTCTATTCTGATTGCATCCTCCGTAATCAGAATCAGTGTAAGCCACAAAATCTAAGTCTCCATCAGTCGGATACCAAAGTCCCAACTTCGGTTTCCCTTTGAGGTAACAAAGAATTCGTTTCACAGCTTGCATGTGAGACTCTTTAGGAGTAGCTTGATATCTTGCACATACACATACTGCAAACATTATATCAGCCCTGGAAGCTGTAAGATACATTAGTGATCCAATCATGGCCCTATAAAGAGTAGGATCCACATCTCTATCACTCGATGTATCTGGCCCAATACCATGAGCTTCTGGAATGGGAGTATGAAAAATTCTTGATTCTTCCATCTTGAATCGTTCTAGAAGCTCATTAGTATACTTAGTCTGATGAATGAAATATCCATCTTTCTTTTGATCGACTTGCAATCCTAAGAAAAATGTCAATTCACCCATTGCTGACATCTCAAACTTGTTCTTCATAACCTTTTCAAATTCACTACACATCCTTTCGTCAGATGACCCAAAGATGATATCGTCAACATATACTTGAACAAGTAGAAAGTCTCTTCTTTTCCATTTCACAAAGAGTGTACTGTCAATTCTTCCTCTTGTGAATCCATTCTCAAGAAGATAAGTGGACAGTGTCTCATACCACGCTCTCGGAGCTTGATGTAATCCATATAGAGCCTTATCGAGACGATATACTCTATCTGGATACTTTGGATCAGTAAATCCCGGTGGTTGAGAAACATACACCGTTTCTTTGACTTTGCCATACAAGAAGGCACTTTTAACATCCAGCTAAAATACTTTTATTTTCTTTGAGGCTGCAAATGCTAAGAATAACCTAATTGCTTCAAGCCTAGCCACAGGCGCAAACACTTCATTGTAATCAATCCCCTCTTGTTGATTGAAACCTTGGACAACTAGACGAGCTTTATTGCGAATCACGATTCCTCGATCGTCTTTCTTGCACTTAAATACCCATCTAGTTCCAATTGGATATTCTCCAACAGGTAAGTCAACCAACTCCCAAACTTGCAATTTTGTGAACTGAGACAGTTCTTCCTGCATTGCCTCGACCCACGAATTTTCCTTCAAAGCTATCTGAACATTCTTAGGTTCAATTTGTGAGATAAAGCATGAATATAAACATAGATTTGAGATCCCTGTCTCGTTCATTTCAGCATACAAGCTTGAATGAGTGGATGTACTAGCTTTAGATTGATTCCGAGTCAGAACAGGAGAATTTGGATCACCAATGATATTATCTATTGGATGAATCCTATTAATTCTTGTTGAAGTAACAGGTTCAACTGGAATATCATCCTGTAAGTTGGCACCAATTTCCTCCAAAGGTGGTATACCTTCATTAATTGTTGATATCCTTAATTGTCTCAGAGGAGTAAGAACATCATCCATAATCCTTTGAGAAGCAATTTCAGGATCTTCACTCTCTAGAGGTATATCATCTTGAGGTTGTTGTGACTCGATAGGGGGGACAACATCAGTATCGACAATATTCCTAGCATCAGACGTTTGAGCACTCGATGTTGGAGAAGGAGTGGGATCCTCATCTCCCGACAATAAATGCTCAGGAATGTCTGAGTTACTGACATAGTCACTGATAGGGACTTTAAATGACTTGAAAAGATCTGAATAGTCAAACTGCCAATCCAATCCCTTATGTGAGTCATGTGTATAGCTCGTAACTTCGATGTTATAAACTATTTCAACACGTCCCGAATTTTTATTGAAGGCCCGTTTATTTGGTGAGTTAGGCATGTAACCTAGGAAGTATCCTTCGTCAGCCTTCTCACCAAATTTAGGTTGATGACTTGTTTTCAACAACGTACATGAAACTCCAAAGGGTTCAAACCCTTTTAAGTTCGGTTTCTTTTTGTTCAAAAGCTCATAACATGTCTTGTTCTGCTTTTTAACCGTAAGAACCCGATTGAGAACATGACATGCTGTATTCACTGCTTCTGCCCAAAATATGACCGGAAGCCTTGAATCTGCAAGCATTGTTCTCGCTGCTTCAATTAGAGTTCTATTCTTCCTTTCAGCAACACCATTTTGTTGAGGTTCATATGGTGCACTGAATTGATGTTGAATGCCTTTGCTTAAGCAATATACATTCAATGTAGAATTCTTGAACTCGGTCCCATTGTCACTACGAATTCTCTTAACTCTTTTTCTATAGATGTTCTCAATTAGATCTAGAAACTCCATAAGAATGCCCGGAGTTTCATCCTTAGATCCCAAAAAGAATACCCAAGAGAATCTAGAGAAATCGTCTGTGACAACCAGACAGTACCATTTGCCACCTATGCTTCTCTTGCTTATTGGGCCAAAGAGCTCCATATGTAGCAACTCAAAAGGCGAGGAAGTAGAGTTCACATTTTTAGACTTGTGTGGTTTCTTATGCTGTTTTCCTTTCAAGCAGGATATACACTTGTCTTCAAATGCAAAACTCTTCGGTGGTACACCCAGAACTAACCCATGTTTGGTTATATAGTTCATTTTTCGAAAGTTTAAGTGTGCCATTTTCCTATGCCATAGGAGAGAGTCTGATTCTGAAGCCTTGGATAACAGACAGGTAGACACCATTGAAGTAATAGGAGCATTCATGTTGATAGCATAAATGTCCTTCTTCCTTGGAGCTTTCATCAGTATCCATTTTTCGGGAATGATAAAACCCGGCTTCAGGATCAAGGCCTCTTTCTCAGTGAAGAGAACATGATGACCTTTATCACAGACTTGGGAAACACTCACTAGGTTGTGCGTTAGTTCTTCAACATAATTCACATCCTCTAGAGTCAAAGTTCCATTTGAAACTGTTCCTTTCCCAGTAATTACTCCTCCTTTATCACCAGCGAAGTGCACTCCTTGTCTCAGTCCACCTCTGAAGTCTGTCAGTAGACTTCTGGTTCCCGTCATGTGCCTAGAGCATCCACTGTCAACATACCACCAGTTGTCGTAGTTCCCAGTCTGCTCCTGCACATGTAATTTGTACACAATTAGTTATCAAGAGGGACCCAAGCCATTACGGTCTTGGTTTGTCCCTTATCATCGACAAACTGTAGCTCTTTAAAATAACCATTTTTACCATTGGGAGCTTTGGTCACTTTTGAAGACGCATCAGCTTGCTGATGATTAGTGGTCCTGGGTCTATAAGTTGATTGATTTCCAACCCTCCCCGAAATATAACCCTGGGATTTTTGCCCTTGGCTACGATTATCATAGGACCCTTGGTAAACTCCTTGTGTGCGAGATGTAGAACCAATCTCAAAATGACTTTGGTTCCTTCTCGGAGTCATAAATCTCGACGGCACTTGATCCTTAGCAAAGTTTTCATGCCGTTTAGGTTTTGGTGGCGAGATACTGTGAGACGCATCTCTTTTCAGAGCAGTCACAGGTTTAATACCAATACCAGGTCTGGTACCTAACCTGTCTGTGCTAGAGATATTTTTAGACTTATCACTGGCCTCGCGCTTAGGAGCAGCTTCATTCTTCTTATTGGGACAACAAGAAGAGACATGTCCTCGTTGATGACATTTGAAGCATGACATCTGCTTTCGTGACTTAGCAGTCTTAGTAGACTCCTTCTTTATCTGATCAAAAGACACTGAAGGTAACTCCTTATGTTTCTTAATGACTTCATTATTTCCATCAGTACTTCCAATCATCCCACTTGATACGAATTGTACTTTAGTGAGAGATTTGACTGTACTCTTGGTTAATGATGAATCATTGACAGTCTCTTTTTGGATCTCAGATGCAATAGACTGTTGATTTTCCAAATCCTCAGTCTCAGGATTAACATCTGTCATTTCTAAGTCAACAGAAGTGGAAGCAGTGTAATTGGCATTAAAGGGCGGAGGAACATCTGAGTATCCTAGGCCAGTAACATCCTTTACACTACGTTGAGAGCCAATGATTCTATCTAAGGTCAAAGAAGAAGTTCTATAACCTTCAAATTTTCTATTCAGCTCTACCAGTTTCATATTTGACTCTGATAACTCCTTATCCCTAATAGCTATATTTCTATTAAGCTCATTAAGGTTTAGATATAACCCGTCTATTTTAATACATTGTTCATTTATAATGTCAGTCAGACTGGTCTTATCTAGAGCATCACTCTTAATCTTCTCGTTCAGTGCTAATTTATCTTCACCTAACCGACGAACATCAGACTTAGCTAAGTCTAATTCTGAGGTCAAGGTTTTGTTAGATTCTGCAAAGACACTAACCTGTGTTTGAAGATCAGTAAATAAATAGCACACGTCAGTGAGAGTAAGGAGATCTAGACATACCTTTTTCTTTTCGGATTGAATATCAGCCATATATGCCACAAAATCATTGGGACTCAATTCTTCTGTCGAGTTGATGTAGAGAACATCTTCCTCAATCCCCTTAACTTCTGTGTGTGGCACATTAGCTTGAGGTTCTTCAGTAGTCGGCATGTAGGAAGTGGATTCAATTTGTTTCTCTAGATCGTCAATCTCAGCCATGAGAGCTTGCTCTGATGGTGTAGACCAATCATAAGATCCGTCTATTTGCTGAACCACTAAGACTTTGGAAGTTAGATTACTTCCCGAATCTTGTTTTGACGTTCCAGCATCAACCTTTGGTCTTTGGCATTCCCTGGCAAAGTGTCCGTAACCTTGACAATTATAACACTTGACCTTGGACTTGTCAAAACCTGGTCGATTTCCAACCACTCTCTTACCCGTACGCTTTAGGAAATTCTTTACTCTCCTTGACACCATAGCCAGTTGCCACTGGAGGTCCATTTCCTCTAAGTCATCAGGGTCAACCTGATCATAATCTTCATCAAATTGTGCTGGATCGTTTATCTTCCCTTGAATATAGTTTTCATAGGAGGCAACGAACGATGCCAACACAGAAAGTTGTTGTTCGGCTGATTTCACACTCATCGGCATCTTATGATGCCCTTGAGTGGATTTATCTGAGGTGGTGTTCCTGTTTCGTTTATCAACGCTATCCGAAGCAATGAAACAGAGATCCTCAGTCAATTTTTCTCCAATCTCATCAATTTCACCCGCAAACAAAGCCGTGGTCAAATTGGATGAGGAATTAGAGATACTAGTCTTTCCATGGTACAGACCAGGATTCTGTAGATGATCAGAATCCGTATCTCTCGTTCTCTTAGAGAAATCATAACCCCTTAGTTTATCAATCGCTTTCTCTAGGGTCATGGTTGCATATCTTTCATCATTATCTTTCAGCATGATACCGTACATCTCCCATTTACAAGGTAAACCCTCAATAAACTTGTCGGTTTTCTCCTTGTCATTATAGAAGATAGCATGGTCGTCAAGCTCACTTAATAGATGATAGAAACGGGTGGTGTAAGCCTCAAGATCTTCTTCTCTAAAAGCCTTAAATACCATAAACTGCTTTTTTAGAAGATTACATTTACTAGCTTTCACCTAGGGGCTCCCCTCACATCTCTTTTCTAGAGCGTCCCACAGCTCTTTAGCTGTGTGAAAGGACTTCAACTGATGGTTGATCTCCTTAGGAAGACTCATCTTAATTGAAGAATGTGCTTTATTATCGATGGTGAATTCTTTCTTCTGATTGTCATTCATTCGATCATAAGTCACAATCACTGTTGCGTTCCCTACTTCAGCTGTAGGTGCAACATATCCGTTTTTAATACACAACCAAATAGTGATGTCGTGGAATCTACAGTAACTTTCAAATATGTCTTTCCACCCATAATAGTCCTCAAGTCTAAGTAGCTTCGGTGGAACATTAGATTTTCCAACCTCGTGTTCCATCTCGATCATTCGGCTTAAATCAGACATTTTAAAGTGAAAAATTAAGTTATATTGCGAATTCAATAATCTCAATTCGCAACTAAACTCAGTTCGCAGGAAATGTCAGCTCGCAGAGAATCTCAGCTCGCAGAAACTCAACTCGGTTCGCAGCTGATTCTCAACTCGCAAAGGAACTCAGTTCGCAGGGGAACTCGGTTCGCAGTAACTCAACTCGGTTCGCAGAGAATCTCAGTTCGCAATGGAACTCGGTTCGCAGGAATCTCAACTCGCAGAAACCCTAATCTCAACTCGCAGATAACAGTAACCCTAATCTCAACTCGCAGAACGGCGCCTCGAAATCTGGGAACTGAAACTTTTTGGTATTTTACGAATAAATCCGTAGATTTCGTTCGAAAAACGACCCTAAAGATGTTATATAACCAAAAACCTTGTAACCACAACGTTTCTAAGCCCGAAAGCTCTGATACCAATTGTAAGGTCGCTAGATCTTGGTTCGATAACGGATTATCTTTAAGTATTGAGGTGCGGAATCCCTCAATACGTTAGGTTTAAGCTTATATAACTTTACTATCAATTAAAGGACTTCGTTTTGATTATTAACTAAGTTAATCACTCAAAACCGAGCCTTTAATACTATAATAAATATATCTGCACGAAAAACGAGGAGAGTAATTAAATATTTGGTGTGTGTGAAAAGAGCACGGATTTCTAGATCTCTCCTTAATAATGAGCAGCATTAAAATATTTATATCTGGTTCAACTCGCAGGCCATGGGCCTTGCGAGTTGACTCAACTCGCAGCCCATGGGCCTGCGAGTCCAGATGGACTGCGAGCCCACATCTCAGCTCGCAAGTAGGTCCTGCGAACCGAGATAGCTGCGAGCCCAAACTCAACTCGCAGGTAAGACCTGCGAGTCCAGTTTACAGCGAGCCCAGATCTCAACTCGCAGCTGAGAGCTGCGAGTCCAGATTGGACTGCGAGTTGAGATCTCAACTCGCAAGTCTATTGACCTGCGAGTTGACTTCTCAATTCGCGATTCAGACTTTAACTTAAAATTGATATTTGTCTAATAACATTTAACAAATAATAATAACAAGTTAATATCATATATTTATAAGTCTAAACCAATATATACAAGATTGATAATAAATACACTAGTCCTATTACAAGCTAGATCTATTGTCACAATAACATGTCCCAACATTCCTTGCGAGTTGAACTCCAAGTTTGACTTGCGAGTCAAACCTGCGAATTGACTTGCTCTGCGAGATGACTTGCTCTGCGAGTTGACATGCTCTGCGAGATGACTTGCTCTGCGAGTTGACTTGTTCTGCGAGATGACATTGTCTGCGAACTGAGTTTTGTGCTTGCGAGTTGACTATGTTGACTTGTTTGACTTATTATGCAAATTGACTATTTTATTTTAATTTAATTTAAGAACTCTAGATTAATTAACATTAAGAGTTATAAATTAAATTAATAAATGGTTCGTCGTGTCGACTTCAATGTGAACACGAAAAATTCCATACCTTTAATTTATAAGACTTATGACCTATTGTAATAAGTTATATACTTTTAACAGATTAAAAAGAGAGTTAGACTTATTGATTCTATATATGTTTAACAACTATATTTGTTAATTAAGTTTCACGACTTAATAGTTCAATTATGAGTTGTAGATCATATAAGTTTATCAATATATGTTCAAACTAATTGTCTGACATTTGTGTGATTCTTATATTGCAGATATGGCTAGACAGTTTGCTGCACATCATAATGTTCTGGTTGACTTGGACATTAATGCACGAGGTGCTACTCGTGTAGCTAGGATTCTTACGTTTCTGGCTCGTTCAAGGATACATTATGCCATCACGGAGTCCCCCGTGCTATCACAGGATCTATTAACCCAATTCTGGGCTAATATTCAGTTTGATATTGTTGTCAATCCACTGGTGATTCGCACACGGGTGAATGATCGACCCGTTGTTTTCTCTTCCTCCGATCTACGGAACATTCTACTGTTGGGGACCGTTGATCAGGAAGCCGGACCTACAGTGTTTTCCTCAGATTTCATCGAAGGAGCACTTGAACGTATGGGCTACGTAGGGCCAATGCGTGGACGTCAATTCCTAAAGGCGTTATTCTTCGGAGAATGGAGATTCTTGTGGCATGTCCTTGTCACTGTTTTTGGTCCGAAAAAGGGCGGTTATGATGAGTTGAGCCCTTCTTTGCTTTCGGCTGTACTGTCCCTGGTTTATAATAAACCATACGGTTTCTCGGACTATGTTTTTGGGGAACTCACTCAACAAATCTTGGGAAGTGTTAGATCCCAATTTTTAATCTATCCACGGTTCTGCATGTTAATCATCAGAGCTTCTATCCCTGATCTGCCAGCCTTTCAAGCAGATCTTCATGTAGAGCCTATTGGGCTGCGGGCATATAATGCAATGTTTATGCATACCTCCAGATGTTTTGACATGCAGCCCCAAGTTACTGAGTTATTTGGGTCTCTGATCGATCCTCTCTATATAGTGCCACCGAATAATGGTTGGCTTGATGTTGATGTGGTCGAGGTTGTGCCTGAGCCACAAGAGCTTTTAGAGGATGTGTTAGATCAAGCTCACCAAACTGAAGTTGCTGCCGAAGTGGTGCAGCAGGTGTTGGGAGAGAATGATGATGCTACTGACCCGCTCTTCAGAGAGGTAGATCAATATGTGGCTGAGGGTCCACATACTTCTGGACCAACTCCACTTTCTGAGCCATCTACAGTTGTTGGTCCATCAGGACAAGAAGGAGAAGCTGCTTCTGCTTCTGATTCTGATTCAGATGATGATGATGAGACTAGACCATCTGGGTCTGTCTCCAGGATTCCAGCTGGAATGATTCGTCAGGGATCAAAGTTGATTATGGATCTGGCACTAAAGTTAAAAAGAAAAGCCGCTGACCAAGATCCTGACTTTGTCCTTATTGAAGAAGATGAAGATGAAGAGGAGGAGTCACTTATCACTCGCCCCCGCAAGCAGGCTAAGCAACCTGCTTCAACCTCTGCAGCACCTACACAATCACGTTCTACGCCCTCTAAGGCTAAAATGATTGCTGCTTTGGTTCGTCCATCTTCGCACCCAACCACCAAGTCCAGCAGGGTTGCCGCTCGCCTTCTGACGGATGTAGCTACTGAGATAGCTAAGAAAATGCAACCGCCTGCTGCCACGACTCCACCAACCACTGCTGATGCTCCATCCATCTCACCTGTGACTGATTCTGATCGTATAACCAGTTTAGAGTCCAGAGTTCGAGAGTTGGAAGATATCGTCAACTTCTTGGTATCTCAAGTTCTGTCACTGTCTGAGAGTGTGACTGACCAGAATAAAGCTTATTCACTGCTCATCAAGACCAATAGCAATTTGATATATGATGTAGCTGACAAGCAACGGTAGATTGATAGACTTGATCGCTTGGTTACCAGCTTCCTGAAGGACAAGCCATCTCAGGGGGAGACATTGATATATCAGGAGTCCTGTAGAGAAGATGAGCTGGCGAAGAAACGAAGAGATGATACAGATGATGATTCCTTGGCTCAGAAGGATAGTGAGTTGGCTGGTCCTTTAACAACTAGTCAACAAGCTAACATTCAGGGGGAGTCTGCTGGAGCAAGTGGAAGTGGTGCTGGTGAAGCTACTGATGCTGGTGAAGAAGGTGAAGCTAGCTGAAACAACACCTGTTGTTGATACATCTTACTGTGTCTGTCAGTTGGTCGAGTCTGTAATGTGTTTGTAAATGTAATAGACTTGTTAAGTTCACATTTTCTGTGTTCTGCGACACAAGGCTTGTGTCGCATGAGTTGTAGTTGCGACACAATGTTTGTGTCGCAATAGTGATCTCTGCGACACAAGGCTTGTGTCGCATAACGGCCAGTTTGTTTAGTATAAATATCAAAGTTAGAGATACTTTTGCAAAAGACTTTTCACACACACTTTATTCTCTATATTTTGGCTGCTACATTGATTGAGAGAGAATATTTGGGTATTTGGGAATATAAAGTATTATTTATTGCATTTGTTCCACTTTGTTTTTGCTTTATATTCTTGTGATTGTCTCCTCCATGCGATTTGATTAAAAGATTCAAGATTGGGATCAACAATTGGTATCAGAGCCACAATCTTTGATTATTGGTGGTATCAAATCATTTGGGTAAGTATTTAAATACTTATTTTGATTATTTAACATTTGTTTTGGTGTTAGATCTTCATTGTAGGTATTTTGGAGCTGAAGTTTTGGTGTTTTTGAACCTAAAAATCTCTATTTGTACAAGTTTTTTCGATAAAAAACGTTTAGGTTTCGAAAATTTTTGTTTTTGAGGTTTTTCGCACTGACAGCGCCGTTTCTGCGACACAAGATTGCGACATAATATTGTGTCGCTATAGGGTTTCAGCGACTTTAATCCTGCGACATAGTTCTGCGACATAACAACTGTGTCGCTGTTTGTTCAGTTGCGATATAATCCTTGTGTCGCTTCTAGTCCTCTTGCGACATAACGTCTGCGACACAACATTAGTGTCGCATTATTCAGTTTTCAGAATTTTTGAAAAGTCTCTCGAGCCCATTACCATGTCTGCTTCTACATCAACATCACTTCAACAGGTTGGGGCAATGTTAAAGCACAATAGTGAGGTGGGTTCTACAAACAAACCACCGATGTACACTACTGGTATGAACTATTTAGACTGGCGTCAACGGTTTGAAGCGTTTGTATCGTTCAACGATGCTGAGATGCTGATCTATTTAGAGGAATGATATGAACGCCCTGTTCGAACTGGTATATTTAATGGACCTATTCCTGAAAAGTCCATTAAATCAATGACTCCTGAAGAACGTAAGGCCTTCGATACTGAACGAAAAACATATTATGCAATTACCATGGCTTTACCTCAACAAATATTGAGACAACTACGCCATCACAAGACCGCTTATGATCTATGGAAGGGGTTCGAAAAGAAATGTGGTGGTAGTGACCAGTACAAGCGAAACAAACTGGATCTCGTTAAGAAACAGTTTGAGGTCTTTGACATGTTACCTACTGAGTCTCTGGAGGATATGTGTAGTAGATACTCCCAGCTCGTAAGTGAATTAGTCGAGGGTGGTGTAAATCTCGACAAAACCGATGTAAACAATAAGCTTTTGGGTTCCTTACCCAAGAAGTGGAATACACGAGTGCTGCTGATGGAAAAAGACGAGGATATAATGGATATGGAGCTCGATGATCTGATTGGACAAATTGCTGCTGATCTCCTGGATATGCAGAAGAAGGAGACCAAGGCTACTGCACATATTCAGAATCCTATGTTATATGGTGTGGATGTTCCTGCTGCAGCAACTCAAGCTGCTGGGGCTGCATTCTTTTCTGGGGGTTCTGGTGCTCTAAATACATCTACTGGTTTTGGATATACTACCACCAACTCTTCTAGTGGGGGTGGTGCTTACTCCAACTTTAAAGGAGCATCTCCTGTAGTTGCTAAAGAACATGCAGCTGTCTTCACAGCTTTCTTGTCAGCTTATGATGACTTCCTATACAACAAGAACAGCACCGTGAATATGACTGAAGAAGATTTCAGTCAAATTGATCAAGAAGAGCTTGAACGAATGGACTTGAAGTGGAGCATGGCTATGCTCACAAGACGCGTCAAGAATTTCTTAAAGAAGACTGGGAGGAAGAATGTCACTGATCCGGAAGAGAAGGGTCTTGGATTCAATAAGAGCAAGGTGAAATGCTACCAGTGTCACAACTATGGACACTTTGCTCGTGAATGTGACCGAAAGAAGAATCCACCTTCCGGTTTATCCAAGCCCTCTCAGTCCAATTCATCTGAGAAGACCAAATTTGACGAAAAGGCGATGGTTTCCGTTGCGCTACTGCTTTCCAACAATGCTTGGGAATGGTCTGACCGAGATGAAGATGTTTCAGAACGGGCACTGATGGCTGAAGTACATGATGAACCATTATCTTGTGTATCATGTGTTAAATTGACTAACCAGCTAAACAGGTATAGAGAGGATACCACACGCCTTAACACTGTCATCGAAAATTTAAATGAAACAAATAGTATGTTACGTGACAGTGATAAGGCCAGTGATCAAAAGTTAAAAGCTGTTTTGGAAGAGAAAAAGGAACTAAAAGCTAAAAAATTTGAACAACAAGATGAAATTGGTAGCTATGTCGATATGCTATCATCTGTTAAAAGGGAACTTGTTGAATCTCAAACTGAGGTTCTAAATTTAAAGAAAAAGCTTTCAAACTTTTCCACATCCTCTCTAGTCTTTGATGAAATCCTACAGGCACAGAGGACTGACACTAAGAGTAAGGCAGGACTTGGTTTTCATCAAGTCCCACCTCCTAAGGATTATTTACCTATGCCTGTTAGGGATAATGTCAATGATATGATGCCTATCTTTACTAAGATAGATGTTAAAACTGTCAAACCTACTGTGAGCATCAATATAAGTAAGCCTGAGCTAGTTATGGCTGAAAATGTCATCATTGCATGTGAACAACCTGAAACTAGTAGGCCCGAGCCTATTAGGGCTAATACTAGTGAGTCTGAAACAAGTAGGACTCAAAAGGTTGAGAAAGTTAAACCTATTAAGGCCAAGATTCATCATACTGAACTTATTAAATCTGAAAATATAGTTGAGCCTAAATTAGGAAAGACTCTTTCTGTGCTTCCTCGTATTATTGAAGAGGAAATTGAAATTGAGGATATAACTGATCAAGAGTATCGACCAGTTAAGAAAAACGTCAAGCCTGAAAATCATATAATTACTATCGAACAAAATGAACAGGCTATAAAAAAAGGAAAAGGTAAAGCTATGGCTGAACCTCAAAAGAAGATTGTTTCTAAAACAACTATATTAAATAAATCTTCTAAAAACTCTTCTAAAGCATCTCTTGCTGAATGCTCACGTAAATGTGACTGTTCAACACATGCTTCTTTTGGTCGAGCTCATCGGTTTATTCCTCAATCTCAATCAAGTGTTGAGCATCGATCCTGCTTCTACTGCAAGAAGCAAGGTCATTTGATAAATGTTTGTCCCGTGCTTGCGAAGAAACATTATGGGAAACAGGTTTCGCGAGCCTCAAAATTTAAGAATCCTTCAAAGAAGTCTATTTCAATGAAAGGCTCAAAGACTCCTATCCCAGTTGTCAAAGTCAACAAAGTTGAGCAAAATACTTTGCAAAACTTGAAGCTCAAAGTTGTTGACTCGCAAGCATCCAAACCAAAGCAGGTTTGGAAGATTAAAGAATCTTGCAAAGATTCTACATCCGACAATACCTCATCAGTAAAACATTCTAAACTTTTTGAAAACAAAGTTTTGACTGATGTGGTCATTGTTGATGATGTTACTAGAGTACCCAAGACTATAAAGGCTTGGGTCTCCATTTCTAACTAATTTACCTGGTTTGTGGTGCCGCAGCATCCTGAATCTGTAAGAATAGTAAATGGTATATCGACAGCGGGTGTTCTCGGCACATGACCGGTGATGTTTCCCTTTTATCTGAGGTTCATGCCTACAATGGAGGATATGTGGCCTTCGCTGGTGACAAAGGGGGAGTTATTTCTGGTCAGGGTACGCTTACTAATGGAATGGTAAGCTTTGAGAAGATGAATTTTGTAGAACAATTGCAACACAATCTTCTCAGTGTCTCTCAAGTGTGCGATAAAAAGTACACTACTACTTTCACAGACACTGAGTGTTGCATTTTGAAGCCAGGATTTGTTATCCCTGAAGAATGGGTGCTTCTAAGGGCACCTCGAGAGCGAGACACGTATATTCTTGATATGAGTACTGTGGAAACTACACAGCTCACATGTCTTCTATCTAAAGCTCCTGAGAAGGAATCGTTATTATGGCACAGGCGTATGGGACACTTGCACTTTCACAAGATGAACTACCTTATCAAGAATGATCTAGTGCGAGGTGTCCCTAAGCAATCCTTTGGACTGAATGATCATTGCGTCCCTTGTTAGAAAGGAAAGAAACACAAGAAGTCTCACAGACCGAAGCTGGCCAATTCAACTGAGAAGCCCTTGGAGCTGTTTCACATTGATCTATTCGGGCCAGTCAAAAAGAAGAGTTTGGGAGGAGCTTCGTATTGCCTAGTTGTGACGAATGATTATTCGCGGTTTTCTTGGGTTTATTTTCTGAAGACCAAGGATGAAGTGCCTGAGATTCTCATCTATCTATTCGACAAACTGCAAAATCTTTGTGAGTTGAGAATCAAGAAGATAAGGAGTGATAACGGTACAGAGTTTAAGAACTCGATTATAGAACTGTAGTGTTTGAGCAATGGTATTGAACACCAGTTCAGTGCCGCAAGGACTCCACAGCAAAATGGGGTTGCAGAACGTAAGAATATGACTTTGATTGAGGCTGCACGTACAATGCTATCTGAATCTAAGCTTCCAATCACATTTTGGGCCGAAGCTGTGAATACGGCCTGCTATGTTCTGAATCGGGTGTTAATGGTTAAGAAAAAGAACAAGACATCCTATGAATTGTTCAACAACAGAAAGCCTAATCTACAGTTTCTTGAACCATTTGGCTGCCTATGCACTATTATGCACACCAAGGAACGAATTGCTAAGTTTGGTGAGAAATCCTGTGAAGGTGTTTTTCTAGGATTCTCTAATAACTCACCCAACAAACGTGCGTATAACTTAGTGACCAAGCGTGTGGAAGAACATTTTGAAGTCACCTTTTTCCATTACACTGACAATCCTCAGGGGAAGGGACCCGAATATTTGTTTGACTATCAAACACTGTTTGATTCTTTCAATATTCTTGAGGAAAATGAAGAAGAGGATATAGTGACACTACTTCATGGGCTGGACATCGCTTCTGAAACACCACCCATCTCTGTTCCTCCACCACCTACAAGAACACCAGCAACTGCTCCTACTGCTACTTGTGAGACTCCACCTCCACTCGTTACTGAGAATGTTCCTGATCCTACAAATGATGAGGAACAAATGTTTGAGGATTCTGTTCAATCACCTGCATCTGACCTTGAAGATTTACCTGCACTTCAACTCGAACTTGAAGCTGACTGTACAAACCTTGATTCTATCATCGTTCCGGCTGCAATTCCGAGTTCTCGGGAAATGTGTCACATCCAGTTGATGCCATTCTTGGTGATTTAAACAAAGGTGTTTTAACGAGAAGACAGATTGCTGCTGCTGAACAATCTGTGTTGACACCGTCTCCTGTTACCGTCACCTGTTACCGTCACTGATCCTGTTTGTATTGCTTCGGAAATTGAAGAATGCTTTCTCTCACAAGTAGAACCGAAGAAGACAGCTAATGCGTTAAAGGATCCATACTGGGTTGAAGCTATGCAGGAAGAGCTTCAACAATTCAACAAGCTACAAGTATGGACTTTGGTGCCTTTACCCAAAGGTGTTCATCCTATTGGCACTCGTTGGGTATATCGTGTGAAGAAGGATGATCGGGGCGTGGTAATTCGCAACAAAGCACGTCTAGTGGTCCAGGGCTTCACTCAAATTGAAGGTTTGGACTACGATGAAGTATTTGCCCCGGTTGCTCGTTTGGAATCCATCCGCATTTTCCTGGCGTACGCTTCATTCAAAGGATTTCGGGTTTACCAGATTGACGTTAAGAGTGCATTTCTGTATGGTCAAGTGGTTGAAGAGGTCTATGTCAAACAGCCGCCTGGTTTTGAAGACTCTGTTCATCCGAACTACGTCTACAAGCTGGACAAGGCGTTGTATGGTCTTCATCAAGCTCCTAGAGCTTGGTATGAGCGGCTTGCGACTCATCTTCTGAAGAATGGTTTTGTACGAGGAACGATCGATAGTACTCTCTTCATCAAGCATGCAGGGGAGGACTTGTTATTAGTACAGGTTTATGTGGATGACATCATCTTTGGTTCCACCAAGGATGAACTATGTCGCGACTTCGAGCGGATCATGAAGTCAGAATTTGAAATGAGTGCAATGGGGGAGCTGAACTTTTTCTTGGGCGTACAAGTCGAACAATCTGCTAAAGGGATTTACATTCATCAGTCCAAGTACGTCAATGATATGCTTACGCGGTATAACTTGACTGACTGTAAATCCTATGGGAAGCCTTTAGAGCTGAATCATCACCTTGGTCCAGTGGAAGATGAAGAGGACTGTCCGGAAAAAGATTACCGATCTATGATTGGTTCTCTGATGTATCTCACTGCATCGCGTCTGGACATTGTCTTTGCAGTCTCTCTCTGTTCCAGGTATCAGGCTAAACCGAAGGTTTCTCACATGAAGGCAGTTACGCGAATCTTCGGTTATCTCAAATGTAGACCAACTCTTGGTCTCTAGTATTCTAATGAAAAAACCTTCGCGCTCACTGCTTACTCGGACTCGGATTATGGGGGATGCAATATGGATAAGAAGTCCACTTCTGGTGGATGTCAGTTTCTTGGACCTCGGCTCGTATCATGGCAGTGCAAAAAGCAAACAACTGTTTCTACCTCAACCGCAGAGGCTGAATACATTGCTGCTGCTAGTTGCTGTTCCCAGGTTCTTTGGATACAACACCAGTTGCGCGATTACGGTTTACTCTTAACTATGACTCCTATTCATATAGATAATACTGCTACTATATGTATTACTCGTAATCCTGTCCAACATTCTAAGACCAAACACATAGAAATTAGGTTTCATTTCATTCGTGATTGCTATGAAAAACACCTAATTGATCTGGTCCAAATAGATACCCTTAAGCAGAATGCCGACCTGTTCACCAAAGCCTTTTCCCGTGCTCGTTTCAATGAGCTAGTCGACATGATAGGGTTACGTTTCTTTCCCATTCAAAAGTAATATTTGTGACCTTAGTCTGTTATGTTCTTATTATTAATTATTAAAAAAAAAAATTAAAAAAAAAAAATAAGGGGGTAAGGCAATAGCCATTTTTTATGCTTACTAGCATTAAAGAAAAGCAATGTTGCAACATTTGTAAAGACGTTTAGTTGTGTCTGTAAACAATTAGGGAGATGATAGTACATTAGGAGACACTTTTCAAATGACAATCTTAAGTTTTATCCTTGATATATCAGTAGGTTTATCTCGTATGTGTTATACTTGTCCTTATAGACCTCTGATTACTTGCACGATGTATTGGTAGGCATTCTCATACTCCTCTTTAAGCAACTAAGAAATACCTTAATCTGTGTTTAATCTGTTGTGATGACCATCATATGATGTATGACAATTTGTCTTAATTCTTGTGTATTAGCTTGCCATGCTTCAATTAACTTGAGTCTGTATATGACAACATTTGGGGATTTATGCTGTCTGTTTCCTTTGTTGTACGTCCGTACAGACCTGGTCTCAATCAGTATACTTTCAAAAACTAAGCAAACAAAAGTCAAAGTACTTTCCAATCTTATAAAATCAAAGATTACTTACAAGGTCGCCAAATGCTTTGACCAAGTCTGGTTTTGCTTACACCTTAATCAAGTTTATGCCGCTTTGTTGTACGTTTGTACAGACCTGTCACTGCTGGCTTGATTCTTAAAAATGTTGATTTCAAATTCTTTCTCTAACTAATCGAAGTCTTGGGCATGTCTTGATACTAGGAGTATATCTATGTGGGAGTCACAGAGACTTATTCACTCTCACAATAACTGATACGCTTAAAGTTGAGTGTGTTACATGTTTAAGTGGACAAACAATACTGATAATCGTCTTGTTTCAGATTACTCCTAAGGCATGTTAACTTTCTTGATAAACTTAAATTTGGACAACTATACTGATAATCGAATTAAAATTTGATATTGTGTTGCGAGTCTGTCTTTCTAATATGATTCCTACAATGACACATCTCAAACTGCTCTTTTCTGTTTTTATTTATTATTCTGATATTTGGTTCATTTACTTTGTTCTCTAAGTGTCACAAATACAAAAATCTTAAAACATGAACCCTTGATTGACTTCTGCGACACAAGCCTTGTGTCGCATAATTGTGACCCCACGACACAACCATTATGTCGCACAATTATGTCGCCTATTGTGCTGCCCACACAGCGACACAACGCTTGTGTCGCTGCCTTGTGTTAGGGGTATAAAAACCCTCGTGTCGCTGTAATTAGTATCTAATTATCAGCGACACAATAATTCAAAACCAGCGACACAAGAAAACCTGCGACACAACAAACCCGATTCGTTTTTTGATTATTTCGTGATTCTCTGTGGATTTCTGCTACTCTCTTCACTTGTTTAGTGTTCTACTCACTCAAACGCATCCACAGGTACCGATTTTAACAATTTTAACTGCGTATTCAATATAGCATTTGATTTCTAAGTTTCGGTTTAGGTTTTCGTGTTTATTTTGCCAAATTGAACGTCTTAAAATGTTTAAATGCATGTAATACTTGTTGAATAACGTTCCTGTTATGCCCTTGCATGTTTCGAAACGATCGAAACTGAAAACACCCAAATTGTGTTCATCTGAAAATCTGGGTTTCATCGTGTTCGTCTTTGCGACACAAGCTGCGACACAAGCACTGTGTCAGCTTGTGTCGCAGGTTCTGTTCAGTTTTATGTCGCTGATTTCCTGCGACACAATTCTTGTGACGTTGCCTTATGTCGCTGACATGATTATGCGACACAATCCTTATGACGCTATCTTATGTCGCTGATCTGTTGTGCGACACAATTGTTGTGTCGCTGGAAATCATTAAATTGATTTAATTGCAATACTGCGACATAACTCGTTATGTCGTTGTGTTGTTTGCGACACAACGCTTGTGTCGCTCTACATTTTTATTTGAAAAATGTCAAACTTTAAAAACGTGTTCATGTTTAATGGCTTCCAAGTTTATTGTATTTTTACAAATATGGCTCACGTTAATGCTTTCTTCTGGGAACCGAGACATAATGTCACGGCTTTTCTCGATGACGAGAAAAAATCGGCGGCGCCGTACCGCCCGATGATTGCGTTTCTTAGACGCTCGAGAATATATACTGCAATCACAGCCACCACCACCATCTATCGCGATCACGTCTCAGAATTCTGGGCTAATGCAGGTGTCAACTCGGATCTTGAGTTCACCCGGATCATCTCTCGGGTTCAAGATCGCGAGATTATACTTTCTGAGCAGATCATTCGGGATTTCTTTCAGTTTCCGGATGACTCTGAGATGCCGGTGGCTTATTCTCATGCTTTTATTGCCGGGGGAATGGCTCGCCTCGGCTATCCGACTATTCCTCGTGATCAATATCGTAAGGCCTATCTCACTAAGGTCTGGCGATATCTGATGCACATTATGATCGTCTGCCTCTCTGGCAGGAAAGCCGGTTTTGATGGGATGAGCTTGTCTACTGCATTCGCTATGCTCGCACTGGTCTACAACAAGCCCTACAACTTCTCGGGGTATATTTTTCGGATTATGGTAGACAATGCACAGGCTGGGGAGGGACAGTGGGCTTTGTACCCACGTTTTGTCCAATTATTGATAAATCATTTGCTCCCGGGTTTACCGGTGGCCCCACAGCACCAATTTCGTCCGACACCGATGAATACCCGAATTTTCGTGGTTTCCGGTCAATACGCTAAGGGTACACCGGTCCCGCCTGACGTGCCACTTTTTGGCCATATTGTGGATGAGGCCTATGTGCCTCCGGAGGGTGACGAATTCGCCGATCCGGCTCCTATTCCTAGGCCACTGTCACCTCCGCCACAGGCACCGATTCAACATCATCATCAACAACAACAACAGCATCAGCAACAACAACAACAACAACAACAAGCTATCAACCCCCATCCTCAATTTGAAGATCTCATGAGGGATATTGATGACATATGCCCCTCTCCTCCCAGGTCGACGGGCAAAAGGCCCTGTGAGGATGTCACCTACCTTATCTCTGAAGATATTCCAACATCCAGTCGACCTCGCACCTCTTCGTCTGCAGGGCCTTCAGAAATTCAAACTCCATTGCAAACTCATCCGGATATTATAAAGCAACTTTTGGAACGGATGGAGGAAATGTAGAAGACTGTGAACGACCAGGCTATTATCATTCAGTCTCAAGCTGCACTTATCGAGGCTCAAACTTCTAGAATTACGACCTTAGAGGATAAGTTTAGGGAGTTTGAGACCCGGTCACTTGGTCCGGGGGAGTCTGTTCCCGCTGGTCCATCAATAGAACCAAGTGGACCGGGGTCTGAGTCTGTAACTGAACATGTACATATTGAACAAAGAAATGAAATTCCCACTTTAGAGTACTTCCCTGTGCACCACACTCCAGGCCAGCCGAGACCTTTGGCTGTTGATTACTCATGTGCAGATCTCTCATTCATTCAACGTATGATAAACGAAGTTAATTCTGATAATGAAAGTGAAAATTTTGAAGATGATGATGATGTTGATGTGGAAGAGGAAGGATTGAATGATGATGAGTTCTATGATGATGCTCCGATAATTGAATCTGATTCTTCTAAGGATGAAATTGAAGAAGAAACTAATAATGCATCTGAGGCACAAGCTGCTCCTGCTCCTGAAACTGAAGTTATTGAAACTAGATCTGAGAGATTTGCTAAATGGTGGCCGCACGGAAAAGATGGAAAGCAAGTGCCGGTCACCTGCAAATCATACAAAGTCAGTGGAGCGTATACTGCCCTTTCTTCTGCAGTTTCCGGAACCTTAGGTGATTTTGGCATTTCAGCTTCAGGTTCAGTTGAATCTTTAGGAGTAACAGTGGTAGGTTCTGGTTCATTTTCATCCTCAGATGAGTCCGACTCGATTATTGGAGCATCATGATAGAATTCATCGTTTTCAAATTCTTCATCTTCAACCTCAACATCCGAGGTTTCTTCTGGTGTATTTTCTCTCACATTATCAGATTGGTTAACCATTCTTGCTAAATATGTCAAATCGGCACAGGAATAGTCAACCGCCAACGGTCTTGGCTGACCGGGTATATCTTCAATCGAGAAATAATCCAAATGTAAAGTTTCATTACTAGCTTCAACATTTACATTTTCTGTTTCAGGGGGAGTTACATTTGGTCTTTCACTAGCTCCTATCTCCCCCGAAACGACCAATTGGGACTCCAAGGTCATAACCCTAGACCTAAGCTCCTCATTCTCTTTTTCCACAACTGCAAGTCTGGTATCTTGAACTTGTATAACAGCAGCTTGGGAGTCCATTGTATGTTGCATCACATCCAGCCTCTTGATCAGTTCTTGGATGACCGAGGGATGAGGTTGAACAGGAATATCAACCTGCGGTGCAACCTGAGGCCTGGAAGATGTAGAAACCTCACGAGCAACTTTGGACTTCTTTGGTGGAGGAGGCACATACTTAGCATCTTCAGCACTCCTAACCCTTTTGTCCTTTTGCTGAACGTATTGCTTGCCTTCAGCAATCCTTCTTTGAATCCTCAAATACTTCTGAGGATTGATCCGCCTAAGATATTCAATCTCTTGTGGAGGCGGGACCAGACCCTCAGAGTCACTTTCAGTAGCACCACCAGCTGGCTCAGAAGAGTCAGAGTCAGTTGACCCCTCAGAAGTGTCATGATGAACATGCAAAGTGTGCAGAGCACCCTGCGAAGAAACACTCATATAAACACCCTCTAAAGGATCTTCCGTAGCTTGTACGGGAACATCTTCAAGATTTTCTTCTTGCAATTCAGGCTGTCGAACGACCGGATCAAGATATCCGTCGTTTGCTGGTGGCTGGTAGTTTGGGTCAAGAATATGACCAAACAAAGGTGTATCTGGAGGAATAGGAACCCCTTTTCCATTTGAGCTCATAACCCCAAATATCCGATTGGACATTGGAGTTTACCTGTAAACACGGGTGGCATCAGTCGCCAAACCCGGTAGCTCCCTGTTGATCATCAGTTGCAAAAACCGTGGATACATGTACCATCGGTTATCCCCAAGCTGGGCATTATCAACCATCGATCGAAAGATGTAGCCCGAATAATTGTAAGGTTTATTGTACACGAGGGCTAACATCGCACAAACGGTCCTATGACTAGTACCGTCGTACCTAGCTTTTCGATTTGAAATGCACAGAATGAATATGTGCATCAACCATCTCCAGACTCTCGTAAGATGACCTTTATGGTATTGGTCTGAGTGGCTTCCAACATACCCCATACGATTCATTGCACCGACAATGAACTCGTTCGGAAACTGGATCAACATGTCCGGTTGATCATCAAATTGAAAGATATTACGAATAAGCTGCTCGGAAATAATGACTTGACGTCTGTGAACCGTCGAGATCAGCCTGGTATATTCGAGATCACTGTTAACAGTATCGCACACAATATCGCTAAAATCAAAACCTAATTTGGGCGATATCACAATATCGCCCCACAATATCGCTGTGACATCAGCGCAGACACTTAGGTCGAATTTTCACAAATAAAAGGGGTGCTAAGCCCTTACAAATATATCACAAGTATCTGGGATATGCAGGGAACAAGATACACTATTTATTATAACCTATTTACACATTTAGAACGCGAAATAAAAAACTTAAAATAAACCGAATGTGAAAACAATAAATGTGGTATAAAAAATTAAATTAACAGGCGGTGGGAACGTACCAATCGATGTAAGGAGTAAAGACGAACACAGTGGTGTATTTTAATTTGAACGATGATCGAAAACGAGAGAGATTGCGATGAAAAGGACAATATCGCTAAAAACGTTTTGCAATATCGCAGGTAATATCGCTTGAATGTTTTTGAAAACGTATTGAATTCTGAAACAAACATTGGTATATATACAAATACACTTTTTAGAGATATTACCAGTATCGCTATCAATATCGCTAAACAAATATCTAGATAGGCGACATCACAATGTCGCCAGGAATATCGCCAAAATTCAAAAACAAACAGTAAGTTGTGACAAAATAAAAATTAAACTAAAAAGATAAAATACTAAAGCATTTAATCGATACTATTCCCTTTTTTTTTTTTTTTTTTTTTTTTTTTTTTATAACGAAATAGATGGTGTCGCATTTAGGGATCATATTAGAAAGACAGATTCACAAGATAATATGAAATTTTAATTTGATTATCAGTATAGTTTTCCAAATTTAAATTTAGCACGCAAAGTGAACTAGCCAAAGAGACAATGAAGAACAAGACGATTATAGGTACTGTTTTTCCACTTAAACATGTAACATACTCAACTTCAAGCTTTGCAGTTATTGTGAGAGTGAATAGGTCTCCGTGAATTCCACATAGATATACCCCTAGTATCAATTCATGCCCAAGACTTCGATTAGTTAGAGAAAGCATTTGAATTCAACATTTTTAAGAATCAAGCCAGCCGTGACAGGTCTGTACATACGTACAACAAAGCGACATAAACTTGATTCAGGTGTAAGCAAAAACAGACTTGGTCAAACCATTTGGCGACCTTGTAAGTAATCTTTGATTTTATAAGATTTGAAAGTACTTTTGACTTATATTTGCTTAGTTTTTGAAAGTATACTGACTGAGACCAGGTCTGTACAAACGTACAACAAAGGAAACAGACAGCATAATTCCCCAAATGTTGTCATATACAAGCTCAAGTTAATAGAAGCATGACAAGCTGATACATAAGAATTAAGACACATTGTCATACATCATATGATGGTCATCACAACAGATTAAACACAGATTAAGGTATTTCTTAGTTGCTTAAAGAGGAGTATGAGAATGCCTACCAATACATCGTGCAAGTAATCAGAGGTCTATAAGGACAAGTATAACACATACGAGATAAACCTACTGATATATCAAGGATAAAACTTAAGATTGTCATTTGAAAAGTGTAAGTCCGGTGATCTTGGTCGATAATGATTATATCAATTATCTAGTCGTATGAAGGTGCGGAATTCCTTTATACGTTTGAGTTTTTAATTAATCAAACGAATCACTAATCGCTTTGTTTTGATATTAACTAATTGTTAATCTTCAAAACCTAGCCGTTAGTGATTAGGGTTTGCTCTGGAAATTAGTACTGCCGTAAGTTTTCTAAAAAGTTAATCAGAATTCTTTTTCCCTTCTCCTCTTTTTTGAATGTTAAATTAAAACCTAATTTAAGTACTCGTTTCACTTCGCATGATGGGCTGGGCTTTTGGGCTTGCGAATCCAGAATCACCTGCGAATTGAGTTTCTCAATTCGCTAGGAAGACCTCTGCGAATTGAGATTCTCAGTTCGCAAGTCATCCTGGGAATTGAGTTTCTCAATTCGCAAGTCTCAGGATTGCGAACCCAAATTCCGTTTTGCGAGTCCAGTTCTCATTTCACATATTTTAATAACTTGTGACTTGAGAACTTCACTCACAACTCAGACTTTAGTTTGTATTCGTTATTAGTCCAATACGTTCCTGTATTTCACATAATAATAATAACAAACTAATATCATGTATTTACAAATCCAAACCAATGTACAAACTATGATTACAATTACCCTAGACCTATTACAAGCTAGATCTGTTGTCACAAAACATGTCTCAACAGACTCCCCCTTGACAATAGCTCTAGCGTCATTATCTTCAATTCTGTCTTTGGTTTTCAATTGTAAATCTTACTACCCATATGTATCTGCATTTTAATGCAAGTCTTAACCATCATTTGATAATCTCGTGCAAGATCACCCCATGTTTCAGTAGTTAGGATTCTGTTTTCATTTAACCTTAACATATCTTTCTTCGACAGATTCATTAGGTGTCGATGGTCATAGACTCTCAAAATTTCCTTTTCTCCTCCATCGACCTCATCATCAGCTTCAACCATGACAGCTTCACCAGTTGCTGAATCCACATGCCAATTCTTTAGATTTCCTAATAAATTTTGAGGCATTGTCTTCAGAGGTATTTGCTGTACACATTTGACTGCTGGATAAGTCTTTTTCCTTAATCGTTGCCCAGTACGTTGACTGCGCTCTTTCAGTTTAATTGTTTTCCCGACCCTTGGCTTAATCTTTTCGAATTTCATTGATCTACCCTCAGTCTTAATTATTCTTTCTACATAATTTGCATACGGATCATTACTGGGGTTTATCAATTCTAATCTAGCCAGGTCGCGGATCTCAAATCGAGGAAGAGAACTAAACACTGCAAGCTTCTTCTCAAAGTATTGTACTCCATCAAATCTCTTAATTGCGAAGAGCTTCAGTTCAGAATCATAATACCATCCAATGATTCCTTTACGGGGTACTCGTTTTCCCGTTATGTCAACTTCTGACATTCCAATCTTCTTCTTCTTTTTCTTCAACGGTCTAAACATAGGATTTCCTTTAAGTTTATCAGGAAGATCATCTTCAAACTCAGAATCTGATGATTCACTTAGATTTGCATCCAAGTCTATCACCTGTTCTCCGTTTTCATTCTGAATGACAACTTTTGTAGTTGAAGGGCTTACGATGTGTTCATCTATATTGACATCAAGATCTACACCTTCGTCTACCTCAACTTCATGAATAGAAGTCCAATCTTCAGGAGGTAGAAATTCACCCTCCTCTAGATCATAGTCGACTTCTTCATCTATTTCATCTAGTATGTCACTCTCAGAATCAGATAAGTTTAGCATTTCCAGACCTATATAAATACACATACAAGTAAATATTAATATAATAAATCCTTTTATTGATTTCTCTGAATCAATCTAAGGATTCTCTTATTAATCTTTTTGTGTATTGTAACATATATTATATATACTTCTAGCTCTTTTATTGATGATAATCAATCTAAGAATTCAAAAGTCTTATATCACAGTCAATCTAAGATTACAGAGATCTTATAATACATAAACATTATATATATTATATAATCTTATTAATCTTTTATTGATCTCAGTCAATCTAAGATTCAAAAGATCTTATAATATATGAATTATTATATATATCATATAATCTTTTGAATCTTTTATTGATCTCGGTCAATCTAAGATTCAAAAGATCTTATAATATATAAACATTACATATTATCTAATCTTATTAATCTTTTATTGATCTCAGTCAATCTAAGATTCAAAAGATCTTATAATATATGAATTATTATATATATCATATAATCTTATTAATCTTTTATTGATCTCGGTCAATCTAAGATTCAAAAGATCTTATAATATATGAATTATTATATATATCATATAATCTTATTAATCGTTTATTGATCTCGGTCAATCTAAGATTCAAAAGATCTTATAATATATAAACATTACTGTCAATTATCAAATATAACATTAATGTATTAAGCATTAAAGTCCAAAATCTTAATTAAACAGTAATATTACATTACAAATTGTTTAAATATTACAAAACATAACACAAATTAAAAAAAATTACATTAACTATTTAAACAAAATATTAACCTTCTTCAGTTCCAGCTCCTCCTGAAGTACCAGCTTCTCCACCCGTGTCAGACTCCCCCTGAACTCGAGTCTGCTTACCAGTCGTTGACGGACCAGCCAGCTCACTTCTTTTCGGAGCGTTGGGATCATCGTCTGTATCATCCCTTCTTTTCCTTGCTAGTTCATCCTCTCTGCAAGATTCTCTGTAGAAGAGTATCTCCCCCTGAGATGGCTTGTCCGCAATGAGTGAAGTAACAAGACAATCAAGGCTGTCGAACCGGCGTTGCTGGCGTGCGATGTCATCAACCATATTATTCTTTGCTTTAATCAGCAGCAAATAGGCATTATTTTGATCAGTTATAGTCTGAGCCTGAGACAGCACTTGTGAGGACAGGATATCGGTGAGCGCCTCTAAATCCCGAACCCTTGACTCCAAATTGAGAATACGATCAGAATCAGACATAGGTTGCGAGGATGATTTGGTAGTAGTGGCTCTGGGAGGAATGGTAGTAGACTGATGCACTTTGGTAGCTATCTCAGTAGCGACCTCCTTTAAAAGCGTAGATGCCTTCCTGCTTGATTTAGCAGTAGGATGAGTCTCTGGACGCACAAGAGCTCGAATTACTTCCTCCTCAGTCGGATCAGCTATTAATTGTGGTCCAGTATATGCAACTGCCCTAGGTCGCTTACGACTTCTAGTAACAGGTACCTCCACCTCTTCATCATCAGATTCATCCACCAAAGTAAAGTCAGGATCTTGCTCAACAGCTTTTCGCTTACCCTTCAGAGCCGGATCCATAATCAATTTAGAACCTCTTCTGATCATACCAGCAGGAATACCAGAAACAGGACCAGATGGTGGATCCTGACCATCTTCTGAATCAGAGTCAGAAGCAGTTGCTCCATCCTTCTTCTCAGCAGAACCACCAGAAGTCCCAGCTACTGGCGGCTCAGAAGGCCCAACCTTCTCCTGTCTAGGATATGTAGGAACAACCTCCTGTTCAACTATATTCTCATGCACCAGCTGTGCAACAGCAACATCTTCCACATTCGGCTCAGGTTGATTATTCTGAACCTCAATTACCTCTTGTGGCTCGGGTTGGTGAGCCTCCTCAATCTGCTCTTGTTGTACAGGAACATCTGCCACAACATCAGCATCCACCCAGCCATGATTCGGTGGCGGCATATACTGAGGATCCACCAAGAACCCGAATAACTCAGTAACTGGGGGCTGAAGTTCAAATCTTCTGGATGTATGCATAAACATTGCATTATAGCCTCGAAGCCCTAGAGTATCTACCCGAATATTAGATACAACTTCAGGCAAATCAGGAATGCAGTGACGAATAATCAGCATACAGAATCTCGGATACATAAGAAACTGTGAACGAACAGCACCCGAGATTTGTCGAACAAACTCGCCGAAAATGAAATCTGAGAAACTGTATGGTTTATTATAAACCTGTGACAGTACAGCAGATAGTAACGCAGGGCTCAGCTCATCATATCCTCCTTTCTTGGCACCAAACACCGTGACCAGCACATGCCAGAGAAATCTCCATTCCCCAAAAACAAGGGCTTTCAGAAACTGACGGCCTCTCCTAGGACCAACATATCCCATACGTGCCAAAGCTCCTTCAAGAAAGTCAGAGGGAAACACCGTGGGACCATCTTCTTGCTCAATATTCCCCAATCGCAAGATATGGCGAAGGTCAGTGGAAGAAAATACCACAGGACGATTATTCACCGTTGTCTGAATCACTGGAGGATTCACCACAGTATTATACTGAATATTATCCCAGAATTGGGTTAATATGTTCGTTGAGAGAGCCGGAGATGCAGTAATAGCATACTCAATCCTCGATCTTGCCAGAAATGTGAGAATTCTAGCCACACGAGAAGCTCCCTTAGCATTGACATCAAGGTCGATCAGTAAATTGTGGTGCGCAGCAAATTGACGAGCCATATCTGTAATAAAAACATCACATAAAGAACACGACAATTAGCTTAAAACAAATATTGAATAACTTATATAATCTACGAATCGTAATTGAACTATTAAGTTGTAAAAACCTAATTATCAATTATATTCGTTAATTATATATATCCATGCAATAAGTGTAATACTATCATTAATCTGTCACCAAAAAGTCTCAGATTAAGTATATAACTTATTACTATAAAGTCATAAGTCTTATACAAATAGATAAGTTTCTACGTGTTCACCATAAAGTCTACACGTCTAAACGTATAAAATATTCACTTATAACCTTTTATTAAATAAATTAATCGAAAGGTCGTAAGTCGATATAAGAAAGTTCAAATAACAAGTCAAACCGAATTAAAAGGTTTTAGATTAACTTATAACTCATTATTAAGTAAATTAATCTAGAGTTCGTAAGGTAATCCAAAAAATGTAATTTCAATTCGCAAAGTCAAAACAGAAAGTCAACTAAGCAAAGTGAAATTCGATTCGCAGAATTTAATTTGCGAATTGAAACTCAATTCGCAAAGTCAAACATCCAGTCAAACAGGCAAAGAGAAATTCGGTTCGCAAGGTTTGACTTGCGAATTGACACTCAATTCGCAAAGTCAAACCGGTCAACCAAGCGAAGCATATCTCGATTCGCAAGATTAGTTTAGTTCGCAAGTGAATTTCGAATCGCAAGTGTGTTTCAATTCGCAACAAGTTCGATTCGCAGGTTATATTCGATTCGCAAGATACTGGATTCGGTTCGCTAGAGCGTGCTGCGAATTGAGTTTGAACTCAATTCGCAACATGAACAGATGCGGCAAAATCAAATTAAAATTGAAACTAGAGCCCGTTTGAACACAATCAAAGCTGGCGATCTTGTACTAATCACAGAGAATAACAAAAACCCTAACAAATCAAAGTATTTCGACTACCAAATCGTGATATTCATGAAATCCTAAAACCAAAACCCTAAAACATAAAAATTTAATTTTCGAACAAATGACACGGTGAAAATGCGTGAATCATACCTTAATGTGTTCGTAATCATAAAGTGGATAATCGGTATGGATTGAAAAAGTGAGTTCGCAAGTTTAAATTCGTGAAAAGAAGCGAAATCAGATGTGGGTTCGTGTCGCTAAAAGTTGGATTCGCAGGGGGTTCTAGTTTGGATTCGTGAAAGTGAATTCGCAAGGGGAGAATTGACCTAGTCAAAGCCTTTGGTTCGCAAGCCAAGTCAATTCGCAGGAGTTGACTTGGTCAAACAAAGAGTTTTTTTTTTTTTTTTTTTTTTTTTTTTTTTTTTTTTAATAATATTGCACAAACATATATCTATATAAACTAAATAAATATAAAAATAACTAAAATTAAACAAATAATGAAAGTTATTAATATTAAATTTTAATTTGTAATACTTTGTATATTTAAAACATACAAAATATAACAAATCTAAAATAATAAATAACATAAGTAACACCCAGCAATTATTTTTCACTTGTAATTTTTGTACAAGTCCAAAATAATGTAAAATTAATTTTCACTTGTAAATTTTTAAAGAATTCAAAAATCATACAAGTCTAAACTAATTAAAGGTAACAAGTCAAAAATATTTATTACTTGAAAGATACAAGTCTAAAATATTTATTACTTGTATTGACACCAATTGTAAGCTCATACCTAAAAAGAATGAAACAATAAAGTGCAAAACAAAACAAATAAAATGCAAAGTAATGAATAATTCAAAACGGAACATTGGTATCGAGTACCATTTTATTAATTGAAACGTATAATAAAATAAACAATACATATTTTTGGTGTTAAACGTTTATCTGATACGGGATCATATTAGGAAGAATAAGATAGGTTTATTATTGAATTAAATAAGTCTAAGTAGATTGTTAGTATGCATACCTCATGAAATTCACACTAAGTAACAAAAGAAATTACAACTCTAGCCATTTGTTAACTCATATTTATAAGATTATAACTTGGTTACCTTAATCCACATAAAATAACACATTTGTTATTAATTGTGAACATATGATTCACTAATGTGATCAGTTCAATTTTATAAACAGTTCAAGACGATTACTGATATTATGATCCATATAAACAACTAAAGCAATGAATTCCAAGCAAATTGTTATTATTAGTATGTATATTAAACAGTGTTGATCTAAAATATGATATAATGAGAATTCAAGCAAGAACACATAACACTGCATCTTTTATTTATTGGGTAGAGGTTACTAAATGATGTTCTTTTCGAAACATATAACATACCCTTAACTTTTAGATTTTGACAAACATCAAACATATCTTGAAGATACTAGTGGTTCTAGATCTGTACTTAGTACAACATAAGTTCCCTTAGTATGTGCAAGACAAGTTTGAGACCGTTGGCAAAACTAATGGTGTCAGGTCTGTACTTAGTACAACAGAGTCTCAGTAGTTTCACTAAAAGCCATTTGTTAAACTATTTGTCAGATCATCGAGTAACATATTTCTTTTGATATCAGTGTATGGTTATACTATTATTCATCATTTAAGACATTTGTCATACATCATATGGCAGATCACACTAAGTAACATACATGAGAATTATTGCTTTTTAAGTGCTCAGAAAACATAGCAGAATTTGCCTATCAGTACATCATATAATGAAGCTATCTATACTTAAAGTTATTGTTTGATGAGTTATAGCGTGTGGAGAAAGGTGTATAATAAGATAAACATAAGCAAAGTCATGGTTGTAAAGATGTAACCCTAATGTAGCTTAAAGGAATCTACTAACACATCTAACTTAGTACTTATTTTAATGTTATTATTAACCTTATTCTCCTAATGTACTATCATTTCCCAACAGATAAACACTTAACTTTTATCGGAGGCGATTCCCCTTAGGTAACAAGCAAATAAATGCTATACGCCTATACCCCCTTTTTCTAAGGAAATAAAAAATAGACGAAATAAACGAAGCTAATTATTACAAAATCTGATGGAAGACTAATCACTCAGGATTTCTCATTCCATTTAGTTGCACCAAAGACTCAAATCGAGCCCGGTCGAATGCCTTGGTGTATAAGTCTGCTAGGTTATCCAATGAGGGAACCTTAGCTAACTTTATCAGCTGTTTCTCTGCACAATCTCTAATGAAATGATGTCTTATATCAATGTGCTTAGTCTTGCTGTGCTTTACAGGATTATTGGTTATCGAGATCGTTGACTCATTGTCAATCATCATTGGAGTGTTCGTTATATTCAACCCATAATCCCGTAATTGTTGTTGAATCCACAACACTTGGGAACAGCAGCTGCCAGCAGCAACATACTCAGCTTCACATGTAGAAAAGGCTACTGAGGTCTGCTTCTTGCACTGCCAAGATACAAGTCGTCCACCTAGGAATTGACATCCTCCGGTAGTAGACTTTCTATTTTGATTACATCCTCCGTAATCCGAATCAGTATAAGCTATGAAATCAAAATCACCATCAATCGGATACCATAGTCCCAGCTTTGGTTTCCCTTTGAGGTAACGAAAGATTCTTTTCACAGCTTGCATATGTGACTCTTTCGGATTAGCCTGATATCTTGCACAGATACAAACTGCAAACATAATGTCAGGCCTGGATGCAGTCAAATACATTAGTGATCCAATCATGGCCCTATATAATGTAGGATCCACATCCTGATCACTCGATGTATCAGGACTAAGTCCGTGATTCTCTGGTATAGGAGTCTTGAATACTTTAGAATCTTCCATTTTGAAACGTTCTAATAATTCAAGCGTATACTTAGATTGATGAATAAAGAATCCATCTTTCTTTTGGTCAACTTGTAACCCTAAGAAAAAGTTCATTTCTCCCATAGCAGACATCTCGAATTTACTTTTCATAACTTGTTCAAAGTCGCGACACATCTTTTCATCAGATGATCCAAAGATAATGTCATCGACATATACTTGAACAAGTAAGAAGTCCTTCTTTCTCCATTTTACAAAGAGTGTACTATCGATAGCACCTCTTGTAAATCCATTCTCAAGAAGATGTGTTGACAATGTCTCATACCAAGCCCTTGGTGCTTGATGTAATCCATATAAAGCCTTATCTAAACGATATACTTTTTCAGGATACTCAGGATTAGTGAATCCCGGTGGTTGTGAGACATACACCAGTTCTTTGACTTTGCCATACAAAAAGGCACTTTTTACATCTAATTGGAATACCTTTATTCCTTCATAAGATGCAAAAGCTAGAAATAGCCTTATTGCTTCAAGCCGAGCCACTGGTGCAAACACCTCGGTATAATCAATACCTTCCTCTTGATTAAAGCCTTGTACAACTAAACGGGCTTTATTGCGAGTCACGATTCCCCGATCGTCTCTCTTACACTTAAATACCCATCTAGTGCCAATTGGATATTCTCCAGCCGGTAAATCAACCAATTCCCAGACTTGTAACTTAGTGAACTGACTCAGTTCATCTTGCATCGCTTCAACCCATGAGCTTTCTTTTAGTGCCATTTGCACATTTTTAGGCTCAACTTGTGAGATGAAACATGAATATAGACATTGATTGGTAATCCCTGTCTCGTTCATTTCAGCATACAAGTTTTCGTGAGTTGAAGTATTAGCTTTAGATTGATTTCTAGTTTGAACCACAGTAGTTGGATCACCAATGATGTTTTCAATTGGATGATTCTTATGAACTTTTGATGTTGTTACTGGTTCAACTAAAATATCATTCTCTAAGTTAGAATCAACTTCTACCACTGATGGTAAGTCTTCATTAACATCAGAATTGTTTTCACAATCCTCTTGCTCTTGAGATATACCATCCACAGGTTGTTGAAGTTGACTTGTAGATGCATCATCAGTAGATACAGTAGAGTTAATCTCAGATGGCTGAATATTCGATGCTGGAGACTGAGTACAAGTCTCATCTCCCGACAATAAATGTTCAGGCATCTCTGAATTCCTCACATATTCACTGATGGGGACTTTAAATGACTTAAAGAGATCAGAATAGTCAAATTGCCAATCCAATCCTTTATGTACATCATGTGTATAGCTCGTAACTTCAATGTTATAAACTATTTCCACACGTCCCGTTGCTTTATTGAAGACTCTTTTATTTGGTGAATTAGGAACATAACCTAGGAAGTATCCTTCGTCAGCCTTTTCACCAAATTTTGGCTGTTTACTTGTCTTCAATAGAGTGCATGAAACTCCAAAGGGTTCAAACCCTTTTAAGTTAGGTTTCTTATTGTTCAAAAGTTCATAACACGTTTTGTTATGTCTTTTAACCGTAAGAACTCTATTCAGAACATGACACGCAGTATTCACCGCTTCTGCCCAAAAGATGACAGGAAGCCTTGAATCTGATAGCATGGTTCTGGCACTCTCAATCAGTGTTCTATTCTTCCTTTCAGCAACACCATTCTGTTGAGGTTCATATGGTGCGCTGAATTGATGAATTATCCCTTTGCTTAAGCAATAGATATTGAACACCGAATTCTTGAATTCTGTTCCGTTATCACTACGAATTCTCTTAATTCTTGTTCTATAGATATTCTCAATTAGATCTAGAAACTCCATAAGAATGGTAGAAGTTTCATCCTTAGACCCCAAGAAGAAAACCCATGAGAATCTAGAGAAATCATCGGTGATAACCAAACAGTACCACTTCCCGCCTATGCTTCTTTTGCTTATAGGGCCAAAGAGATCCATATGCAGCAAGTCAAATGGCAATTGAATAGAGTTTTCAGTTTTGGATTTGTGTGATTTCTTATGTTGCTTTCCTTTTAAGCAAGAAACACACCTATCCTCAAACTCGAAACGCTTCAATGGTACACCCAGAACTAAACCATTCTTGGTTATATAGTTCATCTTTCGAAAGTTAAGGTGAGCCATCTTTCTATGCCATAGGATAGAATCTGCTTCTGAAGCCTTGGATAACAAACATGTCGACTCCATCGAAGATATAGGAACATCCATGTTAATTGCATAGATGTCCTTCTTCCTTGGAGCCCTCATTAGTATCCATTTCTCAGGTACAATGAAACCTGGCTTCAGAACTAAGGCTTCTGTCTCATTAAAGAGAACAGGGTGGCCTTTATCGCATATTTGAGAAACACTCACAAGATTGTGAGTCAATTCCTCAACGTAGTTAACATTTTCAAGTGTTAACGCTCCATTGGAGACAGTTCCTCTCCCTGTGATTACTCCTCCTTTATCACCAGCGAAATTAACCCGCTGTTTCAACCCACTTTTGAAGTCCTTCAGTAGACTCCGGGTCCCTGTCATGTGCCGAGAACAGCCACTGTCTACATACCACCAATTTTCTCTGTTCACAGTCTGTTCCTGCACATACAGGTTGTAAAGGATTAGTCTTCAAGGGGGACCCAAGCCATTACGGTCTTGGTCTGTCCCTTATCATCTACAAACTTAAGTTCTTTGAAGTAACCATTCTTCCCATTAGGAGCTTTGGTTACTTCCGAAGAAGTTTGAGTTTGTGGATGATTGTTAGTCTTAGGAGGTGAATTAATTGTGAACCTCTTAGACGTTGAGCTATGAGTTCTATAATTATGTGAATCATTAAACTCATTAGCACGTGATGTAGAACCATACTCATATTGACTCTTGGTTCTACTTGGTGTTCTAAACCTTGAAGGTGTTTGATCTTTTGGTTTATAATTAAGCTCAGGCCTTTTAGGTTTAGGTGGTGAGGGAAAGTGTGAGCTATTTCTTTTAAGAATATTCATAGGTCTAGAGCCTAATCCCGGTTTTACACTAGGCCTATCTATATTCATACTAGAAACATTGGGTGGAGGAACACAATGAAAACTATCTCTTTTAGGAATATTAACAGACTTAGTACCAAATCCCGGCTTGATACTTGATCTATCTATATTCCCACTAGAGACATTAGTCGTCTTGTCATTTATCACTGGCTTAGTTGTTTCCTCTAACTTTTTGTTAGGGCAACAAGAAGCCACGTGTCCTCTTTGAAAACATCTAAAACAAGATAACTTCTTTTGTGATTTAACCACCTTTTTACCCTCACTTTTAGATTGTTCTGAAGACACTGAAGGTAAATCGTTAATAATCTTATCATTCAAATTAGTATCACCTATCACTTCTCTCGAGACAAATTGTACTTTAGAGAGTGATTTAGTCTTACTAACTTCACATGATGGATCTTTAACAACCTCCTTCAGTGGTTCAGACAGGTCAGACAATTTAGTTATATTTTCATCAGGTTCAGTATCTGCGTCAGGCATTTCTAAGTCATCTGAAGTTGTAGAGTAATTTGAATTGAATGGAGGAGGAACATCATTGTAACCAACACCATTCTTATCTTTTACACTACGTTGCGAGCTAATTATATTATTTAAGGTTAAAGAAGAAGTTCTATAACCTTCAATCTTACGATTCTGCTCAACTAATTTCAGTTTAGTCTCAGAAAGTTCCTGATCTTTACTAGCAATATTACGATTCAAATCATGTAAGTTAAGATATAAACCATCAATTTTGACACTTTGTTCATTTATTATGTCACTAAGTGATTTCCTATCTTCACTTTCAAGTTTTATCTTATCTTTAAGCGCTAGTTTGTCTTCACTTAACCTTCTAACATCACTTTTAGCTAAATCAAGTTCAGATGTTAAGGTTCTGTTAGACTCAGCAAATACACTAACCTGTGTTTGTAAGTCAGTAACTAAGTTACAGACATCAGCAAGAGTAAGAAAATTAACACATACCTTCTGCTTGTCTGTCCGAATGTCTGCCATGTGTGCTACGAACTCATCAGGACTCATATCCTCAGTTGATTCCAAATATAGCACATCTTTAGCTTTAGCAGCTTTGACTTCTTCCTGAATCTGCTCTGCAGGTTGAGTCTCCATGTCTTCAGGAAAGTATGAAGCTGATTCAGCAGGCGTCTCTTGATCAACTATATCAGCCATAAGCGCATGCTCAGACTGAGTAGTCCAATCATAAGAACCATCAACCTGCTGAACGACTAAGACTTTGGAATTTAGATTACTTCCCGAGTCTTGTCTATTAGCATCGACCTTTGGTCGTTGACATTCTCTAGCAAAGTGTCCGTAACCCTGACAGTTATAACACTTGACTTTAGACTTGTCAAAACCAGGTCTATTGCCAACAACTCTACGCCCAGTTCTTTTCAAGAAATTTTTCACCCTTCTAGACACCATAGCAAGCTGCCATTGAAGGTCCATTTCTTCAAGATCCTCAGGATCAACCTGATCATAATCCTCATCGAACATTGCAGGATCATTGATCTTACCCTGGATGTAGTTTTCATATGATGCCACAAAGGAAGCTAGAACAGATAGTTGCTGTTCAGCAGATTTCACACTCATGGGCATTTTGTGATGCTCAGGAGGTGACTTCTCACTCGGCTTCCCTTTTGTGTTGCTTCCAGATGAAGCAATAAAGCACATATCCGCAGTCACTAATTCACCATGTTCATCAGTTTCACCAGCTAATAAAGCAGTGGTCGAACTGGATGAAACATTAGAGAGAACAGATTTTCCATGATATAATCCTGGATTTTGTAACTGATCAGAATCTGTGTCTCTAGTCTTTTTGGTGAAATCATAGCCTCTGAGTTTATCTATGACTTTCTCAAGAGTCATGGCAGCATACCTCTCATCGTTGTCTTTGAGCATGATACCATACATTTCCCACTTTGATGGTAAACCTTCAATAAACTTGTCGGTTTTCTCCTTATCCGAGTAGGAAATATCGTGGTCGTCAAGCTCACTAAGCAAGTGATAGAATCTTGTAGTGCATGCTTCAAGATCCTCTTCTCTAAAAGCCTTAAACACAGTGAATTGCTTTTTCAGAAGATTTCTCTTGCTTTCTTTAACCTGAGGGCTTCCCTCACATCTTTTCTCAAGAGCATCCCATAGCTCTTTAGCAGTATGAAAAGACTTGAGTTGATGATTGAGTTCTCTTGGTAAACTCATCTTAATAGATGAGTGAGCTTTGTTCTCAATCTCATAAGCCTTCTTTTGATTATCACTCATTCTTTGATAATCAAGTTTGACAGTAGCATTTTCCACAGTAGATGTCGGTGCAACATATCCGCTCTTGATACTTAGCCAGATCGACAGATCATGATATCTACAGTAAGATTCAAATCTGTCCTTCCAACCATAGTAGTCTTCAAGACGTAGCAACTTAGGTGGAACGTTAGATTTACCAACTTCATGGTCCATCTCGATCATTCTACTTAAGTCAGACATTTTCTTTAAACTTTGAATTTTCAAGTCAAACAAACTGGATTCGCAGGATTGACCAAAACTGGATTCGCAAGTTTGACTTTTTGGATTCGCAGGTTTGACCAACTGGGTTCGCAGGGTTTGACTTTTGGATTCGCAGGGGAGCTACTGGATTCGCAAGAAAGAAACTGAATTCGCAGGAGGAACACAATCCAGATCTCAATACGTGAACCGACTGTAAAACCCAAAACTCAACAATATTTAGGTATTTTCACAATTAAACAAGATGTTTCAATTGTAAACAAACCCAAAAACGTCCAGAAATTGATTTTGATCGTTTTTAACACCTAAAGTATTACAATCAATCCAAATCAAAAGAAAATCTATTAAAAACTCAAAAACCACAATCAAGGCTCTGATACCAATTGTAAGTCCGGTGATCTTGGTCGATAATGATTATATCAATTATCTAGTCGTATGAAGGTGCGGAATTCCTTTATACGTTTGAGTTTTTAATTAATCAAACGAATCACTAATCGCTTTGTTTTGATATTAACTAATTGTTAATCTTCAAAACCTAGCCGTTAGTGATTAGGGTTTGCTCTGGAAATTAGTACTGCCGTAAGTTTTCTAAAAAGTTAATCAGAATTCTTTTTCCCTTCTCCTCTTTTTTGAATGTTAAATTAAAACCTAATTTAAGTACTCGTTTCACTTCGCATGATGGGCTGGGCTTTTGGGCTTGCGAATCCAGAATCACCTGCGAATTGAGTTTCTCAATTCGCTAGGAAGACCTCTGCGAATTGAGATTCTCAGTTCGCAAGTCATCCTGGGAATTGAGTTTCTCAATTCGCAAGTCTCAGGATTGCGAACCCAAATTCCGTTTTGCGAGTCCAGTTCTCATTTCACATATTTTAATAACTTGTGACTTGAGAACTTCACTCACAACTCAGACTTTAGTTTGTATTCGTTATTAGTCCAATACGTTCCTGTATTTCACATAATAATAATAACAAACTAATATCATGTATTTACAAATCCAAACCAATGTACAAACTATGATTACAATTACCCTAGACCTATTACAAGCTAGATCTGTTGTCACAAAACATGTCTCAAGAAAAAGTGTCTCCTAATGTACTATCATCTCCCTAATTGTTTACAGACACAACTAAATGTCTTTACAAATGTTGCAACATTGCTTTTCTTTAATGCTAGTAAGCATAAAGAATGGCTATTGCCTAACATATTTATGCAAAAACGATCAAATAAGCAAAAGAAATAATTGTCACAATTTACTGTTTTTCTTGAAAGAAGCGCAACCCTATCATATCAATAAGCTGGTTAAACCTAGTTCTAGAGAAGGCCTTGGTAAACAAATCAGCATTTTGCTTATCAGTTTCTATTTGGACAAGGTCAATCAGATGTTTCTCATAGCAATCCCATATAAAATGAAACCTTATCTCTATGTGTTTGGTTTTAGATTGTTGTACGGGATTTTTAGTTATACAGATAGCAGCAGTATTATCAATATATAAAGGAGTCATAGTTAAGAGTAAACCGTAGTCACGAAGTTGGTGCTGAATCCACAAGATTTGTGAACAGCAACTGGCAACAACAATATATTCAGCTTCAGCTGTGGAGGTAGAAACTGTCGTTTGCTTTTTGCATTGCCATGACACTAAACGTGAACCAAGAAATTGGCATCCTCCTGACGTTGATTTCTTATCGATGCTACAGCCACCATAATCAGAATCCGAGTATGCTGTGAGAGCAAAAGACTTCTTTGTTGGATACCATAGACCAAGAGTAGGTCTATGTTTAAGATACCCAAAAATTCGTTGAACCGCTTTCAAATGAGACACCTTGGGTTGAGATTGATATCTTGAACACATCGAAACAGCAAATACTATATCAGGTCGAGAGGCTGTAAGATACATTAAAGATCCAATCATCGACCGATATAGCTTTTCTTCACAGTTCGCTTCATCTTCAGCTGGTCCTAGATTGTGGTTTGTTTGAATGGGAGTGCCATACTCTCTACAATCATGCAACTTATAGCGTGTTAACATATCATTAACATACTTTGATTGATGAATGTAGTTGCCCTTCGTTGATTGATCGACTTGAACACCTAAAAAGAACTTTAGCTCCCCCATCGCACTCATTTCAAATTCAGACTTCATAATTTTCTCAAAGTCTCTACACAAAGATTCATTGGTTGAACCAAAAATGATATCATCTACGTAGACTTGACCAAGCAGTTGACTGTGTTCAGTACGTTTGATAAAAAGAGTGTTGTCGATGTGACCACGTTCATAACCATTTTTAATCAAGTGCATTGCCAACCTTTCATACCACGCACGCGGAGCTTGATGAAGACTGTTGAGACATGTTTTGTGACAACAGATCTAGCTTGAAATTAGTCTTTCTAGTTTGTAATAGGTCTTGTATTAATTATAATCGAGTTTGTACATTGGTTTTGAATTGTAAATGAAAAACAGTGGTTGGAAAACATTTTAGAGTGAAAAATCAAAAAGCTGAAAAATGTTGACCAAGTTTGACCGCGAACCGAGTCAGTTCGCAGGACAAATTTGGACTGCAAACCAAGTTAGTTCGCTGGGCCTAAATGGGCTGCGAACCGAGTCAGTTCGCAGAAGCCCATGACCCGCGAACTGAGACGGTTATAAATACAAATTAGGTTTCAAACCTAATTAACTTTTGCCATTATACAAATACGAACTTCCTGAGTTTTCCAGAGCAATTAAAAACATTCTAAAGGCTAGGTGTTGATCGTTTAACATTCGTTAATAGTCAATACAAAGCAATTAGATACCCGATTCACTATATTTGTGAAACAAATCGTTATAGATCCTATAACTAAGTATTGAGGGATTCCGCACCTTAATACGTTAGATAACCTCGTTATCGATCCGAATAAGCACGGACTTACAATTGGTATCAGAGCGTACGGCTAGATACGCGTAGGTTCGAGGTTATTTGGGGTATTAACGATTGTTTAGGGTGAATAACGCTTGATTTAGGGTTGTTTGTACGTACAATTAGTGCGTATTTTTGACCAAAATCAGTTTCTGAAAGTTTTTAGGTTTGTTTACGTTCGAAATCTTATGGTTTAGACGTTCAAGAACCTAAAATTTTCATTTTTGGAGGTTATAGCCGTTTCTGCGAACTGAGATCTAGTTCTGCGAACCGAGTTTGCGAACTGAACTGGGTTTCCACTTTGCGAACTGAACTGGGTTTCTATTCTGCGAACTGAACTGGGTTTTTATTCTGCAAACTAAACCGGGTTTCTATTTTGCGAACTGAATTGGGTTTCTACTTTGCGAAGTGAACTGGGTTTCTATTCTTCGAACTGAACTGGGTTTCTATTCTGCGAACTGAACTGGGTTTCTATTCTGCGAACTGAACCGGGTTTCTATTTTGCGAACTGAACTGGGTTTCTACTTTGCGAAGTGAACTGGGTTTCTATTCTGCGAACTGAACTGGGTTTCTATTCTGCGAACTGAACCAGTTTTCTATTTTGCGAACTGAACTGGGTTTCCACTTTGCGAACTGAACTGGGTTTCTATTCTGCGAACTGAACTGGGATTCTATTTTGCGAACTGAACCTGCGATCTGAGTTCTCACCCTGCCAACTGAGTTTCTGTTTTCGTGATTTTTGAAAGTTTTGTGATTTGCAAAGATGTCTGACCTAAGTAGAATGATTGAGATGGATCATGAGATTGGAAAATCGAATGTTCCACCTAAATTGCTCAGACTAGAAAATTACTATGGATGGAAAGATAGATTTGAATCCTATTGTAGATTCCATGATTTGGTAATTTGGGAATGCATCAAAAATGGATACACTGCTCCTACCCAAGTCGTTGAGAATGTGACTGTGGCTATTCCTTATAGCCGGATGAACGATGAGCAAAAGAAGGAATATGAATCTGAGAACAAAGCTCATTCGTGGATCAAGATGAGTCTTCCGACGGAGATTAATCATCAACTCAAATCTTTTCACACTGCTAGAGAGCTCTGGGTAGCTCTTGAGAAGAGATGCGAGGGTAGTCCACAGGTGAAAGAAGGTAAAAGGAGTCTGTTGAAGAAACAATTTAGCGTCTTTAAAACCTTGAAAGGAGAAGACTTAGATGCTTATGTCACTAGGTATTACCATCTCCTTAGTGAATTGGATGACCATGAGATATTCTGTATTGATAAGGAGAAAACCGACAAGTTCCTTGAGGGTTTGCCTCCTAATTGGGAAATGTACGGAGTGATGATTAAGGATAATGAAGAGAGATACTCTAAGATGACCCTAGAGCAGGCTATCGATAAGCTCCGAGGGTATGATTTTACCAAAAAGACGAGGGACACGGATTCTGATCAGGTACAGGATCCTGGGCTATACCATGGAAAATCAAGTCTCTCGAATTCTTCGTCTGCATCTACTTCCGCACTACTGGTTAGTGGAATAGATGACAGAGGTGAAATTTTAACTGAGGATCTGTGCTTCATTGCTTCGGATGGAAGTGAGAAACGAAGTAAGATTACTGTTGAGAAGTCACCTCAAGGACAACATAAAATGCCGATGAGTGTGAAATCTGCAGAACAACAACTGTCTGTACTTGCTTCGTTCGTTGCTTCTTACGAAAACTATATCCAAGGGAAGATCAACAATCCCGCTCAATTTGATGAAGATTATGATCAAATTGATCCAGAGGACTTAGAGGAAATGGATCTCCAGTGGCAACTAGCCATGGTGTCAAGGAGAGTCAAAAATTTCCTAAAGAAAACTGGAAGGAGAGTGGTGGGTAATAGACCGGGCTTTGATAAGTCCAAAGTGAAGTGTTATAATTGCCAAAATTTTGGACACTTCGCTAGGGAATGCCACAGACCCAAGAATGAGCAGACTGCAAATCCTGTAAGACAAGGCACCTCTCTAGCATCAAAAGCCTTGGTGGTTCAACAACTTGATGGTTCATATGACTGGAGTGCTTTATCTGAAGAAGCACTGATGGCTGATATTGAAGATCAAGATAAAATGGTTGAATCCACATCTTACATGCCAACTGCTGAAGAGTATCAGGTGGAAACACAAGATACTAAGATGTCAACAGTTGATGATGATGTGCTGGACTTGGGATCTACTGAAGATCTATGTCCTGAAGATTTTGTGGCGCATATGGCTGATCTCCAAACCGATAAAAACCGGGTATGTCTTGATATTTTCACTCTTACTGATGTATGTCAACTTGTTGCTAGTTTACAGTCCCAAGTAAATGTTTATGCTGAATCACATAGGACTGTTACATCTGAATTAGAACAAGTAAAAAGTGATGTACGTAGGCTAAGTGAGGATAAATTAGCTCTAAAGGAAAAGATTAAGTCTAATATGGCAGATAAGACCGCTCTTAGAGATACTATTAATGAACAAGCTATTAAAATAGACGGTCTGTATCTAAACTTAAGAGACTTGAACAAAGATGTAGCTAATAAAGAGCTAGAGCTATCTGAGTCCAAAATGAAACTAGTTGAGTTGAATCATAAGATTGAAAGTTATAGGACATCTTCCTTGACTTTAGATCATATAATTAGTTCTCAACGGAGTGTAAATGATAGATCTGGACTAAGTTGCCATGATGTACCTCCTCCTTTTAATTCTAATTACACTAAGGCTCATGAAGACTTAGAAATGATAGATGTGCCTGTTAACTCTGAGAAAACTCCAATAAATAAGTCAGAGATATCTGAGTTAGAGAAGCCTGTTATTAAAGACCTAACATCTAACGAGTGCAAAACTAAATTAGATGTTGAGGATATTAAAGGACAGGAAAGTAAAACTTCAGTAACTCAGATAATTACTAACTTAGAAATGGCAAAAGAAGTTAAGTCTAAGAAGATAATGTCGTGCTTCAAATGCCATGAACGAGGGCATGTGGCTTCTTGTTGTCCCAATAAGAAGTCAGAAGCAAAACATAGACCAGTTGACAGTGACATGTCACCGGGTACTTCTAAGATGGATGTAGACAGGTCGAGTTCTAAACCTGGGTTGGACAATCAATCCATATCTAAACCTGTGAACATTTTGAAAAGGTTAGGAACACACAGTGTTTCTCCACCTAAACCTAAACGGTTTTCTAATGATAATACTTTCAATCATTCTCGAGACCAAACACCGTCAAGGTTTAGGACACCTCATCACAACCATAGTCATTTTGAGATTGGTTCTACTTCTCGGAACCATAGTCATTATGATAGTGGTTCTACCTCACGTACACATGGGATTAAATATAATTATAATTATAATCGTAATCAAGGACATCAATCCCAAGGTAATGTGTCAGAGAGGCCTGTTTCTCATTTACCTCATAGACCCAAGACCAACGTTCCTCAACAAACTCGAACTCCTTTGAAAGTAATTCAGGCCCCAGATGGGAGAAAGGGTTACTTTAAAGAAGTTAAGTTTGTTGATGATGAGGGACGATTCAAGTCTGTTATGGCTTGGGTCCCTCTTGACGACTAATTGTGTACAATTGTCATGTGTAGGAACAAACTGTGAACGGAGATAGCTGGTGGTACGTAGACAGTGGATGTTCAAGACACATGACAGGAGATAGAAGTCTACTAATGGACTTCAAAGGAGGACTGAAGCTGCGAGTTAATTTCACTGGGGAGAAAGGTGGAATCATCACTGGGAAAGGAAAAGTTTCTAATGGAACTCTGACTCTTGAGAATGTGAACTATGTTAAACAACTGGTTCACAATCTAATGAGTGTTTCCCAAATCTGTGATAAAGGTCATCCGGTATTATTTAATGATACAGAGGCCTTAGTCCTGAAGCCAGGTCTGGTTATTCCAGAAAATTGGATTCTAATGAGGGCTCCAAGGAAGAGGGATATCTATGCTATTAACATGGGTATTCCTGCATCTTCAATGGAGTCGACATGTCTATTATCCAAGGCTTCAGAAGCAGATTCTATACTTTGGCATCGGAAAATGGCACACCTGAATTTTCGAAAAATGAATTATATAACCAAGAATGGGTTAATTCTGGGTGTACCTTCTACGTGTTCGAGTTTGAAGACAAGTGTGTTTCTTGCTTAAAAGGAAAGCAACATAAGAAACCACATAGGTCTAAAACTAAAAACTCCATTTCCAAGCCATTTGAATTGCTAGATATGGATCTTTTTGGCCCAATAAGCAAAAGAAGCATAGGTGGCAAGTGGTATTGCTTAGTTGTCACAGATGACTACTCTCGATTCTCGTGGGTATTCTTTTTGAGGTCTAAGGATGAAACTCCAGGAATTCTTATGGAGTTCTTAGACTTAATAGAGAATGTCTACAACACGAGAGTGAAGAGTATTCGTAGTGACAATGGAACTGAGTTCAAAAATTCTACGTTGAATGTATATTGCTCAAGCAAAGGCATACAACATCAATTCAGTGCACCATATGAACCTCAACAAAATGGTGTTGCTGAAAGGAAGAATAGAACTCTCATTGAAGCAGCAAGAACAATGCTTGCAGATTCAAGGCTTCCGGTCATTTTTTGGGCAGAAGCGGTGAATATTGCATGTCATGTTCTAAACCGGGTTCTTACCGTTAAAAAGCAGAACAAGACTTGTTATGAGCTTTTGAATAAATAAGAAACCGAATTTGAAAGGGTTTGAACCCTTTGGTGTCTCATGTACTTTATTGAAAACTAGTTCTCAACCAAAATTTGGTGAGAAGGCTGACGAAGGATATTTCCTAGGTTATGTGCCTAACTCACCAAATAAACGAGTTTTTAATAAAGCTACGGTACGTGTGGAAATAGTTTATAACGTTGAAGTTACGAGCTACACACATGACTCACATAAGGGATTAGATTGGCAATTTGACTATTCTGATCTTTTTAAGTCATTTAATGTCCCATTGTGTGATTACACGGTTGATCCTGTACTTACTGAACAGTTATTGTCGGGTGATGGAGATATTGGCTCCATTCCAACATCGACTGCTTCTGTGGATCCTAATCATACAACATCATGTGCCACAGAACAACCTCCGGTGGATAACACTCAAGAGACTGACACGTCACCAGTAGTTACCGATACGATAACTTCTGATGAGATGTATAGTACTGATGAGGATATGCCACCATTGGAAGAAATTGGCACCAATCTTTAAGATAATATGGTGATTGAGCCGATAATAACCACAAGAATTCACAAAGATCACCCAACTGAAAATATCATTGGTGATCCAACTGTATCGAGCCTTTATGTTGCAATTATGGAGACTGGGATTATCAATCGATGTTCCTACTCGTGCTTTATCTCACAAATTAAACCTAAAAATGTTCAAATGGCATTAAAGGACAATTCGTGGGTCGAGGCAATGCAGGAAGAGTTGTCTCAGTTCTCAAAACTGCAAGTTTGGGAGTTGGTTGACCTACCAGTTGGAGAATATCCAATTGGAGCTAGATGGGTCTTTAAGTGCAAGAAAGACGATCGGGAAATCGTCACTCGCAATAAAGCTCGTCTAGTTGTCCAAGGATTCAATCAACAAGAAGGGATTGACTACAATGAGGTGTTTGCACCTGTGGCTAGGCTAGAAGCAATAAGGTTATTCTTGGCATTTGCAGCTTCTCAGAAAATGAAAGTTTTCTAGCTGGATGTTAAGAGTGCCTTTTTGTATGGCAAAGTCAAGGAAACGGTGTATATTTCTCAACCACCGGGCTTTACTGATCCCAAGTATCCAGATAGAGTATATCGTCTTGATAAGGCTCTATATGGATTACATCAAGCTCCTAGGGCGTGGTATGAAACGCTGTCTACTTATCTTCTTGAGAATGACTTTACAAGAGGAAGAATAGACAGTACACTCTTTGTCAAATGGAAAAAGAGAGACTTTCTACTTGTTCAAGTTTATGTTGACGACATCATCTTTGGGTCATCTGACGAAAAGATGTGTAATGAATTTGAACAAGTCATGACAAGTTTGAGATGTCTGCTATGGGAGAACTGACGTTTTTCTTAGGATTGCAAGTCGATCAAAAGAAAGATGGGTATTTCATTCATCAAAATAAATATACAAATGAGCTGTTAGAAAGATTCAAGATGGATGAAGCTCGAACTTATCATACTCCTATACCAGAAGCTCACGGACTTGGTCCTGAGACATCGAGTGATAGAGACGTGGACCCTACTCTATATAGGGCCATGATTGGATCACTAATGTATCTTACTGCATCGCGGCCGGATATAATGTTTGCAGTATGTGTCTGCGCACGATATCAAGTCAATCCTAAGGAGTCTCATATGCAAGCCGTTAAGCGAATTCTTCGTTACCTCAAAGGGAAGCCGAAGCTGGGACTTTGGTATCCAACTGATGGAGACTTAGACTTTGTGGCTTACACTGATTCTGATTATGGAGGATGCAATCAGAACAGAAAGTCTACTACTGGTGGATGTCAATTCCTAGGGGGTAGATTAGTCTCTTGGCAGTGCAAGAAGCAAACCTCAGTAGCCATTTCTACATGTGAAGCTGAGTATGTTGCAGCTGGCAGCTGTTGTTCCCAAGTTCTGTGGATACAACAGCAACTGCGGGACTATGGGTTAAATCTAACCAATACTCCAATGATGATTGACAACGAATCCACCATGTCAATTACCAACAATCTTGTAAAGCACAGCAAGACGAAACACATTGACATACGTCATCACTTTATCAGAGACTGTGCAGAGAAAAAGCTTATACAGTTAGTCAAAGTTCCCTCAACTGATAACTTGGCAGACTTATATACTAAAGCTTTTGACAGGACGCATTTTGAGACATTGTTTCAACTAAACGGAATGAGGAATCCAGAATAATTTGTCTTCCAAAGGAGTATGTTATACTTAGTAGTTTCTTTTATTTTTCTGCATTTCTTTCTTTTAGAAAACGTTATAGTTTTATCTGCTGGGAAATGATAGTACATTAGAGGAATATGCTTAATAACAATAAGTATAAGTATTTAGACAGATCTGTTAGTAGATTCTAGGTAGTTACATTAAATCTACATCTTTAAAACCAAGCATTTACTTATGTTTATTTTAGTATACACCTCTCTCCACATGTTATCATTTGCTTAGAAAATTGAATCTAGACAGCTTCAGTATATGATGTACTGATAGGCAAAATCTGCTATGATTTCTGAGCATATAATAAGTAATAATGCTTCTGTATGTTATCTAGTGTGATCTGCTATGTGATGTATGACATAAGTCTTAATTGTTGAATGATAGTCTAACCAGGCACTGTTATCAAAGATCCTTGAAATTATGTCAAGACAAATAGTAAGAATTATGGCTATTAGCAAAACTATTGGTGACCTTGTTGTACTAAGTACAGACCTGACTCCTTTAGTTTTGCCAATGGTTTCAAACTTATCTTGTTCATACTAAGGGATCTTATGTTGTACTAAGTACAGATCTAGATCCATTAGTATCTTCAAAATAGCTTTGATGTTTGTCAGATATATTAAATAACTCAAGGGTATGTTATATGCTTCGAAAGGAACATCATTTAGTAACCTCTACCTTGAATCTGAAAGATACAGTGATATGAGTTGTACTTGATTTCTCAGTATGTCATATTTTGGATCACATTAGGTAAATGTTGGTACATTTAGTGTGTCTGTCACTTGGTCTAGAGTTTGAATTGTAATTAGTTAGTCAAATTCTGATGTATCCAGCGACATTGACAATATCGCTATAGCGATATTGGCAATATCGCCTAGGCGATATCATCAATATCGCCTAGCTGATTAGGTGATAGTATAAATACCTAATTAGGGTTTCGGTTTTGTTGCTGCTGGTGTTGACATACGAATTTGTGCAGCTTGTGTTATTCTCTCTGAGCATTGTTCTGTAATTCACAACTGGTTTGTTTGATAAATATATTATTGTGATTACTTGTGTTGAATTTGTTCTTTAAACGTACTTTGATTAAGCTTTTGATTTCCGCGCTTAAGCTTTTGTCTTATTGATTCATTGTGAAAAAAGGCCTGTCCTTTAACGGTCCTACAAGTGGTATCAGAGCCATTTAATCATTGGATTAGTGGTTTATTGAATCAATATTCGTACGTTTAAAAGTCTTTTTAACTAGTTTTGCGTATAAACAAATCGTTTATTATTCTTAAAAGCTATTTAATCAGTACTTTTAGTGATTTCTGGAGTTGTGTTCGTCATTTTTTAACCCTATTTTTATTTAATTCGTAAAGATTATTTTTTTTAGGGGTTACAGCCGTTTTAGCGATATTGATAGCGATATTACCATCAATATCGCCACTAGGGTTTTCAGCGACATTGTCTGTTCTGTGCTCATTAATTTGAGCGATATCACTAGCGAAATTACTAGCGATATTACTGATATCGCCTAGTTGATCTTAGCGATATTGTTCTCAATATCGCCTGTGGTATCGCCCTTTTAGTAAAAAGGCGGGAAAATTCGGCAATTATCAAAATTTGAATTTGAGCTTCCCGTTCCCTGATTCTAGTTTGAGAAAATTTTCATTTTACTCGAGCAAAAAATTTGAAATTTTTGGAGGGAAAAATTCGTTCGGAAAAATTTGAAATTTTCAATCAAAAGTCAAATCTTTTAATCGTTATTAAAATGACTACATTACAAGCTGTTAATGCAATGTTGAAACACAATGCCGAGGTTGGTTCTGCAAACAAAACTCCATTCTTTGCTCCGGGAATGGAGTATTCTGAATGGCGTGGGAGATTCTTATCGTTCGTTGCGTTTACCGACCCTGAAATGGAGATACCTTTACTTGAACGATACGTTAGACCGGTTGCAGGTGGAGAACATGTGGGTATACCTCCTCCAAAAACCATTCGTTCAATGACTGCTGAGGAACGTAAGGCATGGGAATGTGAACGAAAGGCTCACTCTGCTATAACCATGTCTTTACCTGCCGATGCTATGAATACGTTCAAACACCATGATAAAGCTTATGATCTGTGGAATGGTATAGCTGAAAGATGTGGAGGTACCACTGAATACAAGCAAATTAAGCTGGAATTTGTAAAGAAACAGTATGATCTGTTTGATATTCAGAAGAACGAGACGGTTAAGGACTTGTTCTGTAGATATTCACGTCTTGTGAATGAGCTGACTGAGGGTGGACACAAATTTAGCTCTATGGAGGTCAACAAGAAACTGCTAAATGCTTTACCTCCTTCTTGGGAAACTCGAGTATTAATGATGGAAAGTGATCCAGACGTATCGGCAATGTCTTTGGATCAACTTATTGGAAAATTAGAAACATGTGCTTTGGATATCCAAAAGAAAAGCACAAAATCTAGCTCTTTGCTTCCTGATAATAGTAGTTTTGGATATGAAAGTACAGCTCTTCTATCTGGGCCGTCTACTTCTGAATCTAAACCAGGAACATTTTCTTCTTTTTCAACCCAACCATCTTCTTCTGCTACTGCATCACACAATGAGCATGCAGTAATCTTCAATGCGTTTTTATCATCATATGATGAGTTTTTATCGAAGAGGATTAGCTCGGTAGATCTTACCGATGAAGACTTTGCTCAAGTTGATCCTGATGAGCTAGAGAGAGTGGACCTTCGTTGGAACATGGCTATGCTTACCAGAAGAACGAAGACCTATTTGAAGAAAACAGGAAAGAAATCTCTTGAAGACGTCACTGATCAAACGAGCATGGGTTTCGATAAGTCCAAGATCAGATGTTATAAGTGTCAAAATCTGGGACATTTTGCTCGTGAATGTGAGAAGAGTAGACAACCGTCTACTGGATTTACTAAATCTTCTCCTTACAAGAAAGAAACTGAGGTCGCCAAGGCTGCTCTACTGATGGACGATGAACCATATGATTTTTTTGCTACGGATAACTTAGCTCTTATGGCAGATGTCCAAAATGAGGTAGACTGTGATTCTTTTATTTGTAATTCTTGTATCAAACTAACTGGTAAAATCAACAGGTACATAGTAGATAATGATCGTTTGAATACAGATCTAACAAGTCTTATTCAAGCGAACAGAGTGTTAAAAGATAATGAAAAAGTTTTTGAAATAAATCAAAAGATACTTATTGAAGAAAAGAAAGAGTTGAAAGCTATGATCTACAGCAAACAATATGAAATTGATAGCTATTTAAAATGTTGGGAATTAGAAATTATTACAACTGTTGAAGAAGAAATGCACAAGGCATTAACACTGTTAGTGTTAATGGTTACCACTGTTTTCAGAAGTTACAACTGTTAGTTCAAGTCTTCAGAGGTTACCACTGCTAGTGATATGGTTACAACTGTTAGATATGGTTACCACTGTTAGTTCAAGTTCTCAGAAGTTACCACTGCTAGGGTTGTGATTACAACTGTTGGTGAAGATTGAATTGAAGACAAGAGTTACAACTGTTTGTGATGATTACTACTGGTAGAGGTTCCCACTGTTGAAGTGTTACCACTGTTAAGCTTATTTGTAATAGTTAAACACTGTTAGTCTAGTTACCACTGTTGGTATACTAGTTGAGTAAAACATACAAGTGTTAACACTGTTAGAGTGGTTAACACTGTTTATGTAAATATTGTAGTTACCACTGTTTATGTATAAAACAGGCGGGTAGATAGAATTTGAATAAATATGGAATGTAATAGTTTCCATATATATAGGAGTTTGTTTTAGGACTCTATGCAATATAAATAGAGATCCTAACCTAGAAGGAATAGGAAGATTAAGTACGCCGCTTCAAGGTTCTTGTAACCCTAATACAAATCAGTGTATTCGTCTTATAAAATTAACAAGATTGAAGCGTTTGATAATAATTCTGTTATATTGTTCTTATTGTTTATCTTCATTACATTACTAAGTGTTATTCCGCAAACTTCTTAGTAATTATTCAAAACTGTTTTAATCTAATAAATTTGTTAGATTGATCTTGGTCAGACAAGTGGTATCAGAGCAGTGTTTAAGTTTTGAATACAGGAAGATATAGTAAGTTTCAACTATGTTAGAAAACAATGAAGGAATTCAAGTCACAAAGATCCCCATGCTTAGACCTGATGAGTTTGATCTGTGGAAAAACAGAATCAGACAATATATGCTACTTACAGATTATCAGATGTGGGAAGTAGTTGTTAATGGTCCTCCAGTGACATTAAATAGTGATGGTGTTGCTCAAGCAAGATCACCACCCACATCTGAAGCAGAGAGAAAAGTCAGATCTATAGAGTACAAAGCTTTGAGTACTCTATTATTATCTATTCCTAATGAATATCAGAGAAGATTTGAGGCATGTTTAGATGCTAAAGTTCTGATGGAAGCAATTGAAAGAAGATTTGGTGGTAATGATAACACCAAGAAGAACAAAAGATCTCTGCTTAAACAACAGTATGAAAATTTTAAATCTGCCAAGTCAGAAACCTTGACACAAATCTTTGACAGATTTTCTAAATTAGTAGGAGATCTGGAAAATCATCAAGTTAAAATTGACAGAGATGATTTGAACAGAAAGTTTTTGAGGTCATTGGGTGATGAATGGACTATCTACACTGTTGGACTAAGACAAAGTAAAGATCTGGAAGCATTGGAACTGGAAGATATCTACAATGATCTGAGGAACTTTGAATCTGAAGTGGAGAGCAAGAAGATGGGATCTGGAAGTGATAGCAACAATACTGCATTTTTAGCAGGGTCTGGATCAAAAGTTGAACCAAGTCAGAATGGGTCATCATATGGGTCTAGAGGAAGTGGGTCATCTTCTAGCTATTCTAATGATCACATTCTAGAATCTTTCTTTGCTAGTAATGTGAATTCTTCACTTACTAATGAAGATTTAGATCAAATTGAAGGAGATGATCTAGAAGAGATGGATATCAAGCTGCAGATTGCTCTAATCACTCAGAGAGCTAAAAGATTTATGCAAAGAACTGGAAGGAATAACTTTGCACAGAAGAGGAGTGATGCTAGTTGGTTTGATAAGAGCAAAGTTGAATGCTACAATTGCCACAAGATGGGACACTTTGCAAGGGAGTGCAGAAGCCCAAAGGTTGATCAGAATGAAAGAGGGTATGTGCAAAGAAGTGGAGGAAGTCTGGGTCAGACTAAGAATGTTCCTATCCAAGATACTACATCTAATGCATTGGTATCTGTTGATGGATGTGAGTGGGACTGGAGTGATCAAGAAGAGCATGAAGAAAAGAATCAATGCTTCATGGCTATTGCTGAATCAGACAAGCAGTCTGAGATTCCCTATGAGGTACAAATAAAATTGTGCTCAACTGTGTGTAAACAAACTGTGAAACATTATAGAGATCATAATCAGAAAGTGTGTGATGAACTTAAGCAGTGTGAAATCAAAAGTAGACACACAATCTCTGTAATAGAAAATCTTGAAAACCAGATTCAGAAATATGAAGAGAATGCAACACAGTTTAAGTATGATATTGAGTATGCTAGGTGGGAGAAAGATAATCTTAAGACAAGAATTGAAGATCTAACTTTAAAACTGTCTGAAGTAACATGTGAAAGAGATAGCATTAAGTTAACTGTTAGTAATCTTGAAAATGCATCTAAAAATGTTACTCAACTTATCAATTCACAGATTCATGATAAACTTAAAACTGGGTTGGGCTACAACAATGTACCACCTCCATATAACAACAACTATTTTCCTGCAAAAACTGATATTAATATTATTTCACTTAAGAAAGGAATGAATGCTGATGTTAAAGAGGCTGACCCTGTTAAAAGTTTACAAGAAGATGTGAACTTTGATAATGTTGAAATAAGAGATTGGACAGAAGAAGATGATGAGCATAATGATGTCTCTAAAACTGAGAATATTGTGTCCAATAACTCACTTAAATCCACAAGAGAAAACTTAGATAATGTTACTGATCTAGTTTCAAAACTTAAGGTTGATAAACTAGAAGAGGGTAAGAAACTGTTTGAGGAGAAGGCTAAACATAAGATAGAACATGTGAGTATCACACCTAATAAACTTCAAAGAACAGATAAAAAGGATGTGAACACTTCTGTATCTGCATACAGATTATCTGTCTTAAACAACTGTGATAAATGTAAATGTAAGAATAACTTCTCTGAATCACAGAAATCTCAAAAACATGTTCCCAGAGGCAATCAAAGAAACTGGAATCAAATGATTACTCAAAAACTGGGAAAGAATATAACTGTGATAAAAGAAAAGTTATGTCTTATATGTGGAAAGAAGAATCATCTTCAAAAGGATTGTTTTCATAATACAAAAGTCTTTCCAAAAATTGAAAAACAACCATGGACAGCAGCTAATATGATTAACAAACAAACTTTTAAATCCAAAGTTAATCATAAAACTGATGCAAGAAAGATGAATAAAAAGGCAAATCAAGCTATGAATGCTGCAAAGATTTCCACTGCAGGCACAAAAGCTATAAATTTAGCCTACAAAAATAAGACTAAAACAGTGGAAAAACAGTATAAAGTAAACAGTGGTAAATCTGTTAACACTGTTAGAGTAGTTAATTCAACTGTTTCCACTGGTAGAGTAAATAGCACTGTTAGGAATACTAACAGTGTTAATTATTTTACCACTGCTAGACATAATAACAGTTATAACAAATTTAACACTGTTAGGCATTATAACAATGGTCTCTCAATTAACACTGTTAGACCAAAAACCACTGTAAAGTCTAAAAGTAGTTGGATTTGGACACCTATTGCATCTAATTTACCTAAAGGTTCAAAATCTAACAATGTATCAAAATCAATGATCTTCAAGAAAGTTGAGTTATTTGATACATATGAGAAGCCCAAAGCCAAATTGGTTTGGGTTCCCAAGAGAAATTAATTTTTCTCTGTGTTTGTTTATGTGCAGGGCAAGCCAAAAAGCTTATGGCATATTGATAGTGGATGCTCAAGACACATGACTGGAAGTAAGGAACAACTACAAAACTTCAAATCATTCAATGGAGGACATGTAGCATTTGGGAGCAATCCCAAAGGAGGACAGATAACAGGAAAAGGAACTATTCAGAGTGATAAGCTAAGTTTTGAAAATGTATACTATGTGGAACAGTTGAGATACAATTTGCTAAGTGTGAGTCAAATCACAGATAAAAAGAACCCAGTTCATTTTACTGACACTGAATGTCTTATTTTGTCAAAAGAATTCAAAATACCAGAAAATATGATTTTAATGAGAATTCCTAGGCAAGATAATGTATATAAGTGTGACCTAGCAAATATGGCACCTCAATCTGATTTAAACTGTCTAATTTCAAAAGCTAATCTGAATGAATCCACTTTGTGGCATAGAAGGATGTGTCACATAAATTATAAAACCATTAATAAACTTGTCAAAAACAAGCTTCTTAGGGGTTTACCTGAGAAGGTATATTCATGTGATGATCATTGTGTTTCTTGCCTCAAAGGAAAGCAACACAAAACTTCTTTTAAGACCAAATCTCTGAATACAAACACCACTCCTCTATACTTGTTGCATATGGATTTGTTTGGTCCAACAAGTATCTGTAGTATGGGAAAAAGGTCTTATTGCCTTGTTATAATTGATGACTATACCAGGTTTACATGGGTTTTCTTTCTCAGAACTAAAGATGAGACAGGTGAAATACTTAGATCATTTATAACTAAGATTGAAAATCAATTGGATAAAAAGGTTAAAATCATAAGGTGTGATAATGGAACAGAATTTAAAAATCATGAGATGGATAAATTCTGTAATGAAAAAGGCATTAAGAGAGAATTTAGTGCTCCTAGGACTCCTCAACAAAATGGAGTAGCTGAAAGAAGGAATAGGACTTTAATTGAGGCTGCTAGAACTATGTTGGCTGATGCAAAGCTTCCTATGTCCTTTTGGGCAGAAGCAGTTAGCACAGCTTGCTATGTTCAGAATAAAGTGTCCATAGTTAAGCCCTACTTCCAAACTCCATATGAGCTTTTGTTCAAAAAGAAACCACTGATTAGTTTCTTAAAAGCATTTGGTTGTCCATGCACCATTCTGAATACCAAAGATCACCTAGGAAAGTTTGAAAGCAAAGTAGATGAAGGTGTATTTGTAGGGTATTCTAATCAAAGTAAGGCATATAGAGTATTCAATCAAAAGACTAGGATTATAGAAGAAACCTTGAACATCACTTTTAATGAGAATACCATTAATCCTGATGGGAAAGGTTCAAAGACTTTGTTTGATATTGATTCTCTTAACTCTGCTTTTAGATATACAATTGCAAATTCTAGTCCAGGTACAACTTCAGGTACCACAACAGGGACAGCAGATGAGGAAGTAGAAAAAGACCTAGGCGTCTCAGGAGTTTCTGCATCAAGGAATTCAGAATCAATGGAATACATTGTTTTTCCTAACTGGACTCCTGATACTCAAGAGGTTCTTTCTCCTGATCCACCAGAAGTGTTTACTCAGAGTGTTGAGTCAGAAGAACAAGTTGATACACCATCCTGTGACAGTCCAGAGCAGGAAGGGAATTTTACCAACTTGGAGGAAACCATTCCAGAGTCCTCAACATCTAACTATCATGTTCTTAAGGATCATCCTCTGGAACTGGTGATTGGGGATATTAATTCTGCTGTGCAAACTAGACAGCAGACTACTGTCAATCAAGAAGAAATACATACATCCCTATATGTATGTTTTCTATCTCAGGTAGAACCTAAAAAGGCAGTAGAAGCTCTTAAATATCCCAGCTGGATTGAAGCAATGCAAGAAGAGTTGCTACAGTTCAAGATTCAGAATGTGTGGACACTTGTGGATCTGCCAAAGGGTAAAAAGGCAATAGGCACCAAGTGGATCTTCAAAAACAAGAAGGATGAAAGAGGAATTGTGATAAAGAACAAGGCAAGACTGGTGGCACAAGGGTATACACAGGAAGAAGGCATTGATTATGATGATGTCTTTGCTCCTGTTGCAAGAATAGAAGCCATCAGATTGTTCCTTGCATATGCATCATTCAAAGGATTCACAGTGTATCAAATGGATGTAAAGGGTGCTTTTCTGTATGGAAAGATTGATGATGAGGTATATGTGTGTCAACCCCCTGGCTTTGAAGATCCTGAATATCCAGACAGAGTGTGCAGATTAGATAAGGCACTGTATGGTCTACATCAAGCACCTAGAGCTTGGTATGAGACTCTATCAGTGTATCTAATAGATAATGGATTTAAGAGGGGAACTATAGACAAGACACTGTTCTCCAAAAGAGATCAGAATGACATTTTATTGGTCCAAGTCTATGTTGATGACATCATTTTTGGCTCTACCAATGCTGATCTGTGTAAAGGATTTGAGAAGCTAATGCATCAGAAGTTTCAGATGAGTTCAATGGGTGAACTCACTTTCTTTTTGGGACTTCAAGTCAAGCAGACTTCAGATGGTATCTTCATCAACCAGAATAAATATGTCAAAGATATTCTCATCAAATTTGGATACTCTGAAGCAAAAGTGGCCAGCACTCCAATGGAGACTCATAAGCCACTATCTGCAGATCCTGAGGGGGAGGAAATTGATATACATCTATACAGATCAATGATAGGATCATTGATGTATCTAACTTCTTCCAGGCCAGATATCATGTTTGCTGTTTGTATCTGTGCCAGATTTCAAACTTGTCCAAAGCAATCCCATCTGCATGCTGTCAAGAGAATATTTAGATACCTAAAGGGACAACCTGATCTAGGTCTTTGGTATCCTAAAGAATCTTCTTTTGATTTAAAAGCATACTCAGATAGTGATTATGGGGGAGCTAGCTTGGATAGGAAGTCAACATCAGGAGGTTGTCAATTTCTAGGAGAGAGATTAATTTCTTGGCAATGTAAGAAACAGACAACTGTATCAACATCAACTGCTGAGGCTGAGTATGTAGCTGCTGCAAGTTGCTGTGCTCAAGTTCTATGGATTCAGAATCAGATGCTTGATTATGGTTTCACTTTCTTAAACACTCCTATTTTTATTGATAATACTTCTGCTATCAGCATCATCAATAATCCTGTTAAACATTCTAAAACTAAACATATAGAGATAAGGTATCACTTTATTAGGGATTGTAATGAAAAACGACTTATTCAGATTATAAAAGTCCATACTGATAATCAACTTGCAGATCTGTTCACCAAAGCCTTTGATGTGGGCAGATTTACATTTTTGATTTCATGTATTGGTATGATTAACTCTTCTTAAAGAGTTTGTTCATCTCCATTTCTGAAAACCATCTCTACTATGTTTAAGGATTAGATGCTGGTAGGTGTAATTGAGTCTAAACAATGATAAATACCACTGTTTTCTTACAAAATTATCACTGTTCTTATTCAATTACCACTGTATATGTATCATGTTTAGTTTCCACTGTTTCTTTTATTTGTGTTAGTATTTTGAACTAACTTTGTAGGTTATTACTGTTAGTGGAGGACATTCCACTGTCAGTGAATTTGTTACCACTGGTAGTATGACAGTTACCACTGTTTATACTAATTATTGTCACTGTTCTCTATCACTGTTAGTGTAATCTTTACCACTGTTAGTATATCAGTTACCACTGTTATACTATCCAAGTGTAAATGTTTACTAACACTGTAAGTGTAACTTTTACCACTGTTAGTATCACCGCTACCACTACTTATACTACTCAGGAGTCACATTTACACTATTATCTATGAAATTAAAAAAAAAAAAAAAAAAAAAAAAAAAAAAAAAAAAAAATGTTATCACTGTTAGTAATACTAACATAGTCACTAGGTTTGAGTTATAATTCCTTTGGTCAGGAGTTATTTCCAAACTAGTTATCACTGTTAGTATTATTTTCATATCAAAATAGTTTCCACTGTTAGTGTTAAAATTGGGAATTTTGCTTCAAAATTAGGTCATTAACAATAGCAGTATAAATACTCCCCACACTTGTTCATATTCTTTACGCTTTCATAAACACTGCTTTCACAAAACCTTACTCAAATTCATCATGGCTTCTTCATCATCAACCGAGTCTCAACTTGCACTGGGCAAAGATCATAACATGATCGCCTATCTGGTAAAACCTACCATCGCCAATGATTACATTGAAATCATCGATTTTCTGCGTAACTCTACGATTCACCATGCGATCACTGTAGCACCCAGAATTTCACATGATCATATCAATGAGTTCTGGGTTAACGCTAAGATTGAGGATGAACCAGGTGTTCCAAAAATTGTTTCTACCGTTGCTGGGCACCAAGTGGTGATTACTGAAGCCTCCATTCGCTCTTCTCTTCATCTTCAGGATGAAGAAGGTATAACTTCAATCTCTGATGAAGTTTTATACTCTACTTTACAACGAATAGGATATGAGGGCAACTTAGGTGGATATGTTTTTCAGAAAACAATGTTTTCATACCAATGGCGATTTTTAATTCATACATTACTGCACTGTTTATCATCAAAACGTTCATCTTTTGAACAATTCAGCAGTAATGTAGCATATGCATTGGTATGCTTAGCTACTGGTCAAATCTTTAATTTTTCTAACTTTATTTTTGCTGGTATGCTAAGAAACATAAATCAACCTAAACTGAAATTTTTAATGTATCCAAGGTTTGTGCAACTCTGTTTAAATGAACAAATCCCTGAGTTGCCTGCTTTGGATAAGATTATAGGTATTTCCTCTTTCAAATCTAAAGTTTTTACAAACATGAAGAGGAATACAGCTATAAAAGGAGTTTTGTTTTCTGGGAGGGTAACAGCATTGTTTCCAACAATGCTTCTTGCACCCTCCACCACAGCATCTGTACAACCAACAGAAGCTGAACCAGTTGCTGAGAGGATGGAACAACCCTTTCCTCCTCAACCCACAGCAACTGGGGGTAACAATGCAACACCAAGACCCCATATCACAGCCACATACATTAGAAAAGCCAAAAAGGCTACAAACCAGGCATCTGAGGCTCATGTTGCTCAGATACCTCAGCCAACTGACAAGGGTCAGGAACAGCATGTGGTCCATGAGGAGAGGGGAGACCATTCAGAAAGGGCTGCTTCTACTGTTTCTAGCCCACTGGCAGAACAGGACAGAAGTAACATTAATAAGACCCAATCAGAGGCAACACCAGAACATGATTCTACTCATGTAGATGATTTTGGTGGTCCCAGTACCAAGAATCAAGGGGAATCTGATGATTATACTAGGTATAATACAGATTTTGATACCAATGTCAATGATTCACCAAGGAAGTCACATTCTGAAGGTGATGAGGCTAGAAATAACCTGGAATTGACGAAAATGATTGATTATGTTTGGGAGAAGTTCAGGTTGGAGAGGAGGAGGAATAAGGAGAAGGATGAGAGGATAGCTAGTTTGGAGCAGAGGGTTTCTCAATTGGAGTTGATTGTAATCAAGGTTCTGAAAGAAGGGAAGGCATATGTAATGGTAGAAGGAGATGAACATGACTCTGCTCAAACTGCTTTCAAAAAGGGGGAGAAGGTATGGACAAATAAAGGAGAGAAAGGGAATAAACGTGAGGACAGGCAGGGTGAGGCAGTTTCAAGTTCTGAAAGTGTGGATGAAGAAATAGAAATGGAAATACCACCAACTGCTGAACCAGAAATTGTCAAAGACAAATCAAAGCCTTTACCACCTGTTACAATCAGAGAACCAACTACTACTGCTGCTCAAGATTTACCCAAGATTGATCCCCAGGACAAGGGTAAAGGTATTTTGGAGGAAGAGCCAAAGAAGAAAAAGCAAAAAGTTATGCCTCCTGAAGCCACCATGAATGATGATGAGTATGCACAAAGGATGTTTGTTGAGATGAATGCAGATCTATTGAAGGAAAATTTGATTGATGTAGAGGTGGAACCGGGCAAATGGGTTAAAATGACTAAGGATCAGGTGAATGAATGGGATGAGGCTCAGCTGAGAGAGCAAAAGTTGGATGATATTGAACTACTGGTGCAGCAGGTGCAAGAAAAGAGAAAGGCTGCTACTAAGAAGACTAAGCCAGTCACTAGAGCCATGTTGAAGAAGAATTTGCTATTAAAACTAAAAGGAGGTCCTATTCCTACAGCAAGATTAAATAGAATGACCCTAGAAGAGTTACAGGGAGTATGGGATAGGGATACCTTTCTAAATCCAGAAGCAAGAAAGAGGGAAGAAGCTTTGGAAAAGGTCAAAAGGAAAGCTGAAAAAGAAAGGAAAAAGAAAGAGGAAAGTGATAAGGTGGCAGAGTTGGAGAAAGTATTGAAGAAGAAAAGAGAGGAGACTGAGGAGAAACTGAAACAGGATTCTGCATCTATCCCTGATCTTCCTAGAAGCAAACTCAATTTGGAAGATGTAATGATCATTGAACCTTTGAATGTTCAAAATCCACCAGAAGCCTCTCCAATAGTTATTGATTGGTATATTGAACAGTTCTTAGCTCCAAAGAAACGTGAGAAACTTAAATTGGTCAGAGCTGATTCTTCAGTATCATATTGGAGGTCATTTAAGGAAGTTGTCAGAGCTATAAACAGAGCTGATCTGGTCAGGATGTATGAGATTGGATGTGCAAAAGGTCTTCACTCTAAAAAGATTAAGAAAAAGATTGAGAGTGATTTTGAGAGGATAACATGGGATTGGATTTTAATGATGTTTGAGCCTGAGAAATTTGCTGATGAGTTCAAAACTGCTAGATCAGTAAAACAGTGGATATATCTCAGTAATCCAGGGGTACATAATGTTATATTGGAGGATGGAGTGATACTCTGGATGCTCACTGATAGAGAATATGATATGAGTATGAGTTTATTGAAGAGGCTAAGGGATGCTAAGTTATCTGTGTCATTCAACAATGATTTAGCAGAAGACTTGGTATACATGATCTTAAACCAGATTCACAAGAAAGAAGAGGCTATCAGGCGCCAATATGCAAATCTTTGAAGGAGGAAAAAGGGTAGCAGGTAGATAAACTTAGATCTGTAGGAGACAGATTAAGTTTAGGGGGAGATTGTTGGGAATTAGAAATTATTACAACTGTTGAAGAAGAAATGCATAAGGCATTAACACTGTTAGTGTTAATGGTTACCACTGTTTTCAGAAGTTACAACTGTTAGTTCAAGTCTTCAGAGGTTACCACTGCTAGTGATATGGTTACAACTGTTAGATATGGTTACCACTGTTAGTTCAAGTTCTCAGAAGTTACCACTGCTAGGGTTGTGATTACAACTGTTGGTGAAGATTGAATTGAAGACAAGAGTTACAACTGTTTGTGATGATTACTACTGGTAGAGGTTCCCACTGTTGAAGTGTTACCACTGTTAAGCTTATTTGTAATAGTTAAACACTGTTAGTCTAGTTACCACTGTTGGTATACTAGTTGAGTAAAACATACAAGTGTTAACACTGTTAGAGTGGTTAACACTGTTTATGTAAATATTGTAGTTACCACTGTTTATGTATAAAACAGGCGGGTAGATAGAATTTGAATAAATATGGAATGTAATAGTTTCCATATATATAGGAGTTTGTTTTAGGACTCTATGCAATATAAATAGAGATCCTAACCTAGAAGGAATAGGAAGATTAAGTACGCCGCTTCAAGGTTCTTGTAACCCTAATACAAATCAGTGTATTCGTCTTATAAAATTAACAAGATTGAAGCGTTTGATAATAATTCTGTTATATTGTTCTTATTGTTTATCTTCATTACATTACTAAGTGTTATTCCGCAAACTTCTTAGTAATTATTCAAAACTGTTTTAATCTAATAAATTTGTTAGATTGATCTTGGTCAGACATAAAACTAATTGCTCATCTTAAAAAGGATCTTGCTAATACTCAAGCTGATAATATTGATTTAAAACGAAGACTTGCAAACATTTCAACATCTACTATGGTCTTTTCCGACATCCTGCAAAGTCAAAGGACTAATACAAATAGTAAGGCAGGAATTGGTTATCACAACCAACCTCCTCCCTCAAACTTGAATCAGCCCAGTCTCTCACAGGATGAAATAAAAGATTATGTCCCTTCTGTTCTCAAGAAGGATACAAACCCTGTTGTGAAACCAGTTACTGTTAAAGTTGTAGAGGTTACACAGTCTAAGCTTGTTAAGGCTGTTGATGTCAAGCTACCTGAGTTGCTTAAAGTCCCGAGTTCAAATAAAAAGAAGGCTGAGCTTATTAAGCCTAAATTTGAACCTATTTTGTTTGTGCCTTCAACAAATGTTGAAAAGGTGGTGGAAGTGGAGGATGTACCTCACGAGGTTACAAAGAAAGTTAAGAAGAATAACAACAAACCAGCAAATTTAATACTTACTACCGAAGGTAGAGGTCAAATATTTTCTAAAAAGATTTCTTCAACTGCAAATACATTTACTCCTTCATGTTCACATAAGTGTTCATGTGCTGTAAATGTACCTGAAAACAAGCCTCGTAAGTCACCTCCTTCACCGAAACCACTGTCGAGTGATGACCAAACTTTCCGAGAGAGACGATCATGTTTCTATTGTAAGAAGCAGGGTCATCTCATTAATCAGTGTCCGGTGCTTGCTAGAAAATGGGCATCACGAAATGATCCACGCCATACTAAATATAGAAACTTTCAGAGATCAAAACAACGTGGGTCATCTCGTAATTTTCAAATTTTAAAGGTTAATAACATTATACCTTCTCAACCGCTGGTTAGAAAGGTTGATGTAGTTAATCAGCAACCATCTTCATTCAATGTTAAGCAGGTTTGGAAACAAAAATCCACAAACAATACATCAATGAAATCAAGTGACATGTTAAAATATCATAAACTCGTTGATGTAATGATTATGGACGCTAATGGACACCCCAAGACTATCAAGGCTTGGGTGTCCCATAAAATCTAATGTTTCATTGTTTGTGGTGTTGCAGTAAGCTCTTTGATAGATTATATTTTTCTTGACTGCAAGGATGCGTATTGTGGAAGTTAGGTGTGGTGCATTGTGATTGACTGGATGAGATTCTCAAAGCTTCGAGACGGCATAACGTGGCTAAAAGCATTTGATTTGACTTGATATGTGATTTTGGAACTTTTATTAGTACTGCAACAACCACTCTTTATACTTTTTAGTATCAAAGAAAAATGTAACGTTGCGAAATTTATTAAATTAAAGAAATTTTATATATATATTTAAACTTTTATATATATATATTTAAAATTAGTTTAATTTTTAGGGGATAACCTTTGAATTAAAATTGAGAAAAGAATTTGCTGTTCAGGGGGAGTAATTTTAAAACATTAAAAATTCTGATGATTTCGATCAGAAATTTGAACAGCAAGATTCTTAATTCTGGAAGATTCTTAATTCTGGAAAACATTTTGGTTTGTGTTTGTAAATACCTTGGGATATGATAGTTCATTAGGTGACATGTACACAAAATGGAAATTTTAAGGTTTATGTTTGATGTGTCAGTAGATTTATCTAGCATACTTGAACTGCCTTCTCTAAATATTAGCTTCATCATATGATGTATTGGTAGACATCTAACATAAAGGTTTTAAGTGCACAAAATAAACTTAAGTATCAAAATTATCATGTGAACACTTTCTTCTGATGTATGACGATAAGTCTTAATCCTTATGTGATAGATACTACCATAACACATGTCATTGAGTATCCTAATGAATTCATCTGGGAGATATACTGAGTGTTTCTTTTGCTACATCAAGAAATATGTTAACCTAGTTTCAGTCAGTATATCTTAACATAGAGCAAACTAGACCAAGATACAAGAATACTGATATCAAGGTCTCTAGTCAAACTATGTCGCTCTGTTGTACGAAAGTACAGACCTGTCACCTCTGGTTTGATTTTAGATTTGTTTGTCTCTAACCCTAGTCAAATTTAATCTTGAATTAAGTACAAATGTACTTGAACATTTATTCATGATTTGACTTTAAAGATGGAATACAATAATCACACTCATTACATGGATGTTATGCATGTATCCTGATCATAAGAGTATATCAAAAGGGAAGCTTCTCTGGTAATCATGAATAATAAATTCAAAATGCACTTGTAAATTCTGATTGCTAGATGTTTATATGGACAAACATACCAATAATCGTCTTGAACTAATATTTATACCCGGTGATTTAAATATGCTAAGTGAATTTAAATTTGGACAAATATACTGATAATCGAAATAACTCTTGCTATTTCCTAATAACTGCATGTTATCCTGATATGATCCTTAAGCAGACATATTACAATCTTATACCTGTTTTTATTTTCTTTTTGGTATTCTTTACTTTCAAATTATAAAGAAAAATTACAAAAATATTTTATTTCTATGTTGTTTTATTCAATATCACATATCTTGTTAAAGTCAAATATTGAAGATATAAAAGATGTTGGTTATTCTCCAAAGACTGTGAAGATAAATTCTATTGGAGAAGCTGCTAAAGATTGAGAGATGGTCATATAGTTTGAAGATCTTATCGTATGAAAAAGTGTGTTAGTCACATGACTCTAGACATCAAAATTCTGAAGACCATGCTATCTCAATGGGGGAGTGTCTAATTATTGAAGACATAGAGGAGTTTGATTGAAGACTTAACTGAAGATTATTTTTGAAGACCAAGCTGCAGACATGGGGGAGTTTGTTGGTACATTTAGTGTGTCTGTCACTTGGTCTAGAGTTTGAATTGTAATTAGTTAGTCAAATTCTGATGTATCCAGCGACATTGACAATATCGCTATAGCGATATTGGCAATATCGCCTAGGCGATATCATCAATATCGCCTAGCTGATTAGGTGATAGTATAAATACCTAATTAGGGTTTCGGTTTTGTTGCTGCTGGTGTTGACATACGAATTTGTGCAGCTTGTGTTATTCTCTCTGAGCATTGTTCTGTAATTCACAACTGGTTTGTTTGATAAATATATTATTGTGATTACTTGTGTTGAATTTGTTCTTTAAACGTACTTTGATTAAGCTTTTGATTTCCGCGCTTAAGCTTTTGTCTTATTGATTCATTGTGAAAAAAGGCATGTCCTTTAACGGTCCTACAGTAAATGTACATACCAACAATAAAGGTTTGCTATGAAATCATTGTAGACTTTGTTTATGTGGATCATAATATCGGTAATCATCTTGAACTGTCTATGATATTTGAACATTTCATGATTGATGAATCATTTGTTCTCAATTCCTATAAATGTATGATAAATTCGTGATATATGCTGTGGAGATTGGTAACCAAGTTATACTTTCATAAATATAAGTTGATAAAATGGTTAAGTTGTACTTATGTGTAATTACTCGTGAATTTCATGTGGTATGTATACTAACAATCTTCCAAGATTTTTTAAATCTTAAGGTACTGTGTATTCTCTCTAATATGATCCCTGAGCAGATTCAACTATTACTGTCCAGCATTTGTAATAGTTTATTTTCGTTGTTTCATTAATAAAATGGTACTTGATACCTATGTTTCTTTTTGATTATTTCTTTGTCGTGTTACTTTATTGTTTTACTAATTATAGTCCTTTGGAATTCAATTCTTTTATACTTTAGTATTCCGTGTTGTTTCAATGTGACAAAACTGCAATTGGTTTCGCTTACAGCTTAAGAACTGTTGATTACTATAGTAATAATCAGTTATAAGCTAAACATGTTTAGACGTGTGGACTTAAATGTGAACACGTAAAAGCATATACAAAATATACGATTTATGACTTTTGGTAATAAGTTATATATACTTTAATTTGAGACTTTATGTAACAAGTTAAAGAACATAGTTATAATTTTTATTTGTATCTATCGATTTAGTGATTATAATTGATAATTGAGTTTTATAAACTTAATCGTTCAATTACGATATGTGGATTATTTATGACAATTGTACATTGAAAGGTCTATATTTTGACTTGGAAAATATTTATTTCTATTTATATTTAAAAGGAAAGTCAACAAGTCAAAATTTCCTGCGAACCCAAACATTGCGAACCCAGATCTGCGAACCCAAATCCTGCGAACCTAGATTTTGCGAAGTGAGTTTTAGGTATAAAAGATCAAGTCAACGGGTCCAAATCTCACTTTTCCAAACACACCTGCGAACCCAAAATCTGCGATTCGAATCCTTGCGAAGCGAACCGAGCTTTCTCTTGATTTTTTCAAATATACATTGCTAGGATCGGGTTTTCAGTCCGTTCATTCTTTACACCTTTCAAATACGCATCTATTGAGGTAACATTCAATCCTTTAAAGTGTGTATTTCGTGATTTATCCCATTTTTGTGCTTTAATATGTTTGTTTGCGGTTTTTCATAGATCTCTTTCAGATTAAGGAGAACTAAAGCCTAACATTCTTAGCTAATAATCAATGGAACTATATTACACATGTTTATGTAGATTAATTTCATTTCTGCGGTTTGTGTTGGTACATTTAGAGTGTCTGTCATTTGGTCTAGGTTATCGAGTTGTAATAATTAGTCTAGTTTTTGTTACTAGCGACATTGGCAATATCGCATAAGCGATATCACCAATATCGCATGTGCGATATCACCAATATCGCTAAACTGGCTAATTAGTTAAGTATAAATACGTTTAGGGTTTCAGTTTTTTGGTTATAACTTTGATATACGAATTTCAGCAGCTGTGTTATTTTCTCTGGCATTTTATATTGTATTCACAACTGGTTTGGTTGATTAAACATATTCTTGTGATTACTTTGTTGAATTGTGTTATTAAACGTACTTTGATTTGCTATTGAATTCCGCGCTTTAGCATTGCTTGATTGATTCATTGTCTAAGGTTTGTGCCTTTTCGGTCCTACAAGTGGTATCAGAGCTATTAATCATTGGATTAGTGGTTTTTGAATCAATTTTAGTACGTTTTTTAATCTTTTAAACGTGTTTTACGATAAACAATTTGTTTATTAGTCTTAAAAGGTTTTTGGTCATTAGTTTTGGTGATATCTGGTATTTTGTTCGTATTCTTTAAACCTTATTTTCGTTTGATTCGTAAAAATATTTTTTTTTGGTTTACAGCCGTTTTAGCGATATTAATAGCGATATTACCATCAATATCGCCATTAGGGTTTTAGCGACATTGTTACTTCTGTTCTCATTATTTTGAGCGATATCACTAGCGATATTACCTTGATATCGCCTGGTTGATATTAGCGATATTGTCCCAATATCGCTTAATTGATTTTAGCGATATTATCCCAATATCGCCCTTTGGTATCTGATTTTGATTTGTGCTTTAACTAGCGACATTGATAGCGATATTATCAATATCGCCCTATCAATTTAGCCTGCGATATTGTCAATATCGCTTTGTGATTTTAAATCAGATTTTTTTTAAGACAAAACTTACTTTAATTTAAAATGTCGACCTTACAAGCTGTGAATGCCATGCTAAAACACAATGCTGAAGTTGGTTCTGCTAATAAACCTCCATTTTTTGCTCCAGGAATGGAATACTCTGAATGGCGAGGGAGGTTCCTATCGTTTGTAGCGTTTACTGATCCAGAAATGGAAATTCCTTTACTCGAACGATATGTTAGACCAGTTTCGAGTGGAGAACATGTAGGTATTCCTCCACCAAAACCAATTCGTTCAATGTCGGTTGAAGAACGAAAAGCATGGGAGTGTGAGAGAAAGGCTCACTCTGCCATCACTATGGCACTACCTGCTGATGCAATGAAAATGTTTAAACAACATGACATTGCCTATGATTTATGGAATGGAATAGCTGAACGGTGTGGAGGAACCACTGAGTATAAACAGAGCAAACTGGAACTTGTGAAGAAACAGTACGATCTGTTTGACATCCAAAAGAATGAAACAGTTAAAGATCTGTTTTGTAGATATTCACGCCTTGTGAATGAATTAAAAGAAGGAGGGTATAAATTTAGTACCATTGAGGTTAATAAGAAACTCTTAAATGCCCTTCCTTCTCACTGGGAAACTCGTGTGCTGATGATGGAAAATGATCCAGATGTGCTGGCAATGACTCTAGATCAACTCATTGGAAAATTGGAGACCTGTGCATTGGATATTCAAAAGAAAAGCACAAGATCTGGTTCCTTACTTCCTGACAATAGTAATTTTGGATATGGTAGTACAGCACTTTTATCTGGACCGTCTACCTCTGCATCTAAGTCAAACTATTCTCAGGGAAATCATTCTGCTGGAACATTCTCTTCGTTTCCACCTCAACCATCCTCTTCTGCCATTGCTTCTCAAAATGAGCATGCAGTTATTTTCAACGCATTCTTATCATCTTATGATGATTTCCTTTCAAAGAGGATTAGCTCGATAGATCTTACCGATGAGGATTTTGCCCAAGTGGATCCTGACGAGCTAGAGAGGGTTGACCTCCGTTGGAACATGGCTATGCTCACAAGAAGGACGAAGACATACTTGAAGAGAACTGGAAAGAGATCTCTTGAAGATGTTACTGATAAAACGAGTATGGGTTTTGACAAATCAAAGATCAGATGTTATAAATGTCAAAACCTAGGCCATTTCGCAAGAGAATGTGAGAAGGGTAGACAACCCTCGACGGGTTTCACAAGACCTTCTGCCTTCAAGAAGGACAATGAAGTTGCCAAGGCTGCTATAATGTTGGAAGATGAAGAAGCCTATGACTTCTCGGCCATGGATGATCAAGATAATATAGCACTGATGGCAGATGTTGAGAATCAGGTAGAATGTGATTCATTTAACTGTGAAACCTGTATTAAATTAACTGGTAAAATTAACAGGTATATAGTAGATAATGATCGCTTGAATACAGATTTAACAAGTCTTGTTCAAGCGAACAGAGTTTTAAAAGACAATGAAAAGGTTTTTGAAATAAGTCAAAAAACACTTATCGATAAGATCTAAAAGCTATGATTTACAATAAACAAGATGAAATCGATAGCTATTTAAAATTGATTGTTCATCTTAAAAAAGATCTTGCTTCTGCTCAAGCCGATAACCTTGATTTAAAAAGAAAACTGACAAACATTTCAACATCTACTATGGTCTTCTCTGACATCCTTCAAAGTCAGAGGACTGATACAAAAAGCAAGGCTGGCCTTGGTTATCACAACCATCCTCCTCCTTCAAACTTGAATCAGCCTATTCTGTCAAAGGATGAAATTAAAGATTTTGTGCCTTCTGTTCTCAAGAAGGATACAATTCTAGTGGTTGAACCAGTTATTAAGCCTAAATCTGAAGAGGCTGCTGATGTCAAGCGACCTGAGTCGCTTAAAGTTCCAAATTTAAACAAAAGGAAGGCTGAGCTTATTAAGCCTATTCTGTTTGTGCCTTCAACAACTGTTGAAGAGGTGGTGGAAGTGGAAGATGTAACTCACGAGGTTACAAAGAAAGTTGAGAAAAATAATAGTAAACCTGAAAATTTAATCCTTACTATCGAAGATAGAGGACAAATTTTTACTAAAAAACACTCAACTACTAAGGATTTAAAAATGAAACAGGTAGAGAATATTAAAAATCATAATGTTTCAATTAAAAATCCTTCATCTAAGGTTATCTCAACTATCAATACAGTTACTCCATCATGTACACATAAGTGTTCATGTGCGGTAAATGTACCTGATATCAAAACTCGTAGGTCACCTCTTTCCCCTAAACCACTATCGAGTGATGATAAGACCTTCAGAGAGAGAAGATCTTGTTTTTACTGTAAGAAGCAAGGTCATCTCATTAATCAATGCCCTATGCTTGCTAAGAAATGGGCATCACGACATGATCTAGGTCATTTCAAAAATAGAAATTTTCAAAAATTAAAACAGCCTGGATTATCTCGTAGTGTCCCAGTTTCAAAAGTTAATGACATCACTCCTACTCAACCGATAGCTAGAAAGGTTGATGTTATTAAAAAGAAATTTATTGTTCCTCAGAAAGTTTGGAAAAAGAAAAAGGAACAGGTTTTAGTTTCTTCTAAAATTATCACATCAGTAAATGAGAATGATTTACTGAAAAACAAAGTGTTAACTGATGTGATAATAATAGATGAAGTTTCAGGAGAACCCAAGTCTATCAAGGCTTGGGTCTCCATTTCAAACTAACATTTTTTTGTTGTGTTGTGACAGTCAAAAGTGCAAAACAGCAAATGGTACGTAGATAGTGGCTGTTCACGACATATGACAGGCAATGTCTCCCTGCTTACAGATGTTAAACCACACAATGGAGGACATGTTGCCTTTGCTGGTGATACTGGAGGAACGATAACTGGATTAGGAACACTCACTAATGGACAAGTGAGCTTTGAGAATGTGAACTATGTTGAGGAGCTGAAACACAATTTGATTAGTGTCTCACAAGTTTGCGACAAGAAGTTTACTGCAGCATTCACAGATCTAGAATGTTTGATATTGAAGCCGGGATTTATAATTCCCGATGAATGGATTCTTATTAGAGCTCCAAGAGTGAAGAACTCTTACATTTTGGATATGAGGACAGTTGAAACTAAGGAACATACCTGTTTATTATCCAAAGCTTCTTCTAAGGATTCATTATTGTGGCACAGAAGGATGGGTCATATTCATTTCAAGAAAATGAATTATCTGGTAAAACACGATCTAGTGGAGGGGATTCCTAAGCAATCTTTTGCTTTGGAAGATGATTGTGTTTCGTGCTTAAAAGGAAAACAGCACAAGAAGTTTCACAAGTCTAAGCAAGTTAATTCCATTGAATCTCCATTGGAATTACTTCATATGGACTTGTTTGGACCCGTTAGTACGAGGAGTATTGGAGGCAAATCTTACTGCCTAGTAGTTACTGATGACTACTCTCGTTTCTCGTGGGTTTACTTCTTGCGATTAAAAGATGAAACACCAGATATATTGACCTATCTTTTCGATAGACTTGAAAACCTGTGCAATTTGAGGATTAAGAAGATACGTAGTGACAATGGAACGGAATTCAAGAATAAACTTCAGGAACTATACTGTCTACGTAAAGGGATTGTTCATCAATTTAGTGCTGCCAGAACTCCACAACAGAATGGGGTTGCCGAGAGAAAGAATAGAACGATCATTGAAACAGCTCGGACTATGCTTTCAGACTCTCATTTACCAATAACTTTCTGGGCTGAGGCAGTTAACACGGCGTGTTATGTATTAAACCGTGTTTTGATGAATAAACGGAAAAACAAAACTTGTTATGAGTTATTCAATAACCGGAAACCAAACCTAAAATTTTTAGAACCTTTTGGATGTCCTTGCACCATTTTAATTACAAAAGATAAGATTTCTAAATTCGGTGAAAAGGCATTTGATGGGTTATTTCTAGGGTTTTCGGTTAATTCTCCTGACAAGAGGGTCTTCAATAAGGAAACGGGAAAGATTGAGGAACATTTTGAGGTAAAATGTTTAAAATACACGGAGACTCCAAAAGGAAAAGGTCCGGATTGGTTGTTTGAGTACGATTCATTATTTAACTCATTCCACCTTCCAACGTTTGATGGAGTAGATGAAGCTGTAACGCTTCTTCATGGGTTACATCTTAATCCTGATATCTCTTCACCATCACCTCCTTCCTCTCCTGTTACTACTGTTCCTTCATCTCCCTTGCCCTCTGTTGTTCCTGAGAGTTCTTCTGCTGATCAACAATCTGATGCCTCTCCAGCTGCTGTTGATGCTATAGATGACTCTTCTCCTATTATTGAAGATGAGCCTTTTGCTCAAGAGGTTGAGCTAAATAATCTAGAAACAAACCTCACACCAGACTCAATACCCATTACTCGCATTCATAAGAACCATTCTACTAATAATATTATTGGAGATTTGAATGCAGGTGTTTTAACAAGAAGCAAAGCAGCTGAAGCTTCATCAACGGTTGATCTTTCGGATGACACATCTGAAGATTCTACTCTTCCGTGTTTGAAGGCGGAAATAGAAGAATGCTTCTTATCCCAAGTTGAGCCAACAAAGATCGATGCGGCTCTAAAAGATTCACACTGGGTATCTGCAATGCAAGAAGAGTTGCAGCAATTTGTAAAATTGCAAGTCTGGACTCTTGTACCACTCCCTAAAGGTGTACACCCTATTGGAACACGCTGGGTGTTTCGTGTCAAACGTGATGATAGGGGAGTGGTAATCAGAAATAAGGCTAGGCTTGTTGTCCAAGGCTATACACAACAAGAAGGATTAGACTATGATGAAGTCTTTGTACCTGTTGCAAGAATGGAATCAATCCGTATTTTCCTAGCCTATGCAACATTTAAGGGGTTTCGCGTCTATCAGCTGGACGTGAAGAGTGCGTTTCTATATGGAAAGGTTGCTGAGGAGATATATGTTTGTCAACCACCTGGTTTTGAAGATTCAGTCAACCCAGACTACGTGTGCAAGTTGGATAAAGCCCTTTATGGTCTGCATCAAGCTCCGCATGCGTGGTATGAACGGTTGGCAACGCACTTAATCAAGAACGGTTTTGAACGTGGTCAAATTGACAGCACTTTGTTCATCAAGAGAACTGAAAAGAGTCAGCTACTAGTTCAAATCTATGTAGATGATATTATTTTTGGTTCGACTGATGAATCTTTGTGTCGTCATTTTGAAAAGATTATGAAGTCTGAATTCGAAATGAGTGCTATGGGGGAGTTGAAGTACTTTTTGGGTGTTCAAGTTGATCAATCTCCGAAAGGCACCTACATTCATCAATCCAAATACGTCAATGACATGTTGACTCGTTACAAATTACTTGATTGTAAAGAGTATGGCTCTCCCATTCCCATCAACCATAATCTTGGACCCGATGCCGAAGAAGAAATGTGTGATGAAAAGCTATATCGGTCGATGATTGGATCTTTGATGTATCTTACTGCATCTCGACCCGATATAGTGTTTGCTGTATCGCTGTGTTCTCGATATCAGTCGCAACCAAAGGTTTCTCACTTAAAGGCGGTCAAACGGATATTTGGATATCTCAAACATCGACCTACTCTAGGTCTATGGTATCCAACTGAGAAGTCATTTGTTCTCACAGCATATTCAAATTCTGACTATGGTGGGTGCAGCATCGATAAGAAGTCTACGTCAGGAGGATGCCAGTTTCTCGGTTCACGATTAGTGTCGTGGCAATGCAAGAAGCAAACGACAGTTTCCACTTCCACAGCGGAGGCTGAATATATTGCTGCTGCCAGCTGCTGTTCACAAATTTTGTGGATTCAGCACCAACTTCGTGATTATGGTTTACTCTTGACTATGACTCCATTATTTATTGATAATACTGCTGCCATATGCATAACTAAAAATCCCGTACAACATTCTAAAACCAAACACATAGAAATTAGGTTTCATTTTATACGGGATTGCTATGAGAAACACTTGATTGACCTTGTCCAAATTGAAACTGACAAGCAAAATGCTGATTTGTTTACCAAGGCCTTCTCTAGAACTAGGTTTGACCAACTGATTGACATGATTGGGTTGCGCTTTTTTCAGGACAAACAGTAAACTGTGACAAAACCTTTCTGTTGACTATTTCTTTAATTCTACATACAGCTGTTTATTGCCAATAGCCACTCTTTATGTTTCTTAACATTAAAGAAAAGCAATATTGCAAGATTTGTAAAAGACGTTTTAGTTGTGTCTGTAAACAACTAGGGAAATGATAGTACATTAGGAGACACTCTTCAATTGACAATCTTAAATTTTATCCTTGATATATCAGTAGGTTTATCACGTATCTGTTATACTTGACCTTCTAGACATCTACCTACTTGCACGATGTATTGGTAGGCATTCTCATACTCATCTTTGAGCAACTAAGAAATCTCTTAATCTGTGTATGATCTTTCGTGATGATCATCATATGATGTATGACAATGTGTCTTAATTCTTTTGTGTTAGCTTGCCATACTTCTGTTAACTTGAGTTTGTATCTGACAACATTTGGGGAATTATGCTGTCTGTTTCCTTTGTTGTACGTTTGTACAGACCTGGTCTCAGTCAGTATACTTTCAAATCAATGCAAACAAAAGTCAAAAGTACTTTCCAATCTTATAAAATCAAAGATTACTTACGAGGTCACCATATGGTTTGACCAAGTTTGGTTTTGCAAACACCTGAATCAAGTGTATGTCGCTTTGTTGTATGTAAGTACAGACCTGTCACCGCTGGCTTGATTCTTAAAAATGTTGAATTCAAATGCTTTCTCTAACTAATCGAAGTTTTGAGCATGACTTGATACTAAGGGTATATCTATGTGGGATTCCCGGAGATTTATTCACTCTAACAATAACTGTTAACCTTGAAGTTTGAGTATGTTCCATGTTTAAGTGGATTAACAATACTGATAATCGTCCTGTTTATGCTTGTCTATTTTGGCTAGTCAACTGTGCGTGATAAATTTAAATTTGGATAACTATACTGATAATCAAATTAACATTTAAAGTTGTCTTGCGAATCTGTCTTTCTAATATGATCCCTCATAAGACACTATCTTTTTCGTCTGGTTTATTAAAAAAAAAAAAAAAAAAAAAGGGAAAGAAAAGTTGAACAGTATGCTGTGTGTGTTATTTAATTTTATAGTTTATTTAATTTTATTTTTATCTTATTTTATTTTGTCACAGATTACTATTTTTCTTTAATTTTAGCGATATTGATGGATTTTGGCGATATTGTGACATCGCCAATTTAGATATTTGTGTAGCGATATTGCTTAGCGATATTGTTAAGCGATATTGACAATATCGCTGACTATTTTAATTTTATATAAACAAATATCTGTCACTATATTCAATACACTTTCAAATCCTCTTAGCGATATTAACTAGCGATATTGTCTGCATATTTAGCGATATTGTGAATTTTATCGATTTCTCATTCGGTTTTTGTCCAAACTCAAATTAAACCACTTCATTCTGTTCGCCTTTGCCTATTACATCAACTGGTATGTACATTCTTCGTTTTATTTGCATTTTAATACCGTATTGATTGTGTTTTTGTTCGGGTTACTGTGGGATCTGTTTTTATACATTAACTGTCGAAATAAGATGTAAAACTTAGCATAAATTGTTCCCTGCACTTCACTAATACTTGTAGAATATTTGTTGCGGTTTAGATCATCTGTTTTCTATAAAAATTGTGATTTTGCCCGTTCGCTGATGTCACAGCGATATTGTGGGGCGATATTGCAATATCGCTGTTGATACATATTAGAGTGTCTGTCAGTTGGTCAAGTCTGTACTGTGTCTGTATATGTAATAGACTTAGAAAATTACATTTCCTATGAACTGCGACACAAGGCTTGTGTCGCATGAGTTGTAGTTGCGACACAGTGCTTGTGTCGCATTAGTGATCTCTGCGACACAAGGCTTGTGTCGCAGAACGGCCAGACAGTTTAGTATAAATACTTTTGTTAGAGAATTTTAGGGCAAGACATTTTCTCAATCATTTATTCTCTGTATTTGGCTGCTACACAAAGTTCAAGAAGAATATTTTGGGATTAGAGCTTATAAAGTTTTGTTTTGTTTTGATTTGCACTTAATACAAACTTTATATCTATTGTTGTGTCTTCATTAGCCATTTGATTTGAGTAAAGATCACCATTAAGGGATCCACAATTGGTATCAGAGCCAATATCATTGATTGATAGTGGTTTCAAATCATTTGTTTAATCTTTTATGCTTTTTCTTGATCATTTGACACTTTTCTAGTGTTTGATTTTCTTTAGTGGTACTATATAGTTGTTTTATAGTGTTTTTAAACCTAGAAAGCTATATTTTTATTGGCTTTTGGATAAAAAAATTTTAGGGTTCGAAAATCTGTGTTTTTGAGGCTTGTTTGTACTGACAGCGCCGTTTTTGCGACATAGTGTGCGATACAATATTGTGTCGCTATAGGGTTTCAGCGACATAGTGTTGCGACACAAGGTCTTCAGCGACCTTAATTGTGCGACATAGCACTGCGACATAACACTTGTGTCGCTGTCTGATCAGTTGCGACATAATAATTGTGTCGCTTCTCGTCTTCTTGCGACATAGACTCTGCGACATATCACTTGTGTCGCATTTTACAGTTTTTCAAACTTTTTGAGTATTCTTTCGAGTCAATTACCATGTCTACTTCTACTTCACTTCAACAGGTTGGAGCAATGCTGAAGCATTCAAGTGAGGTGGGTTCTACAAACAAACCACCGATGTACACTACGGGCATGAACTACTTAGACTGGCGTCAACGGTTTGAAGCTTTTGTATCTTTCAATGATGCTGAGATGCTGATCTATCTTGAAGAACGATATGAACGTCCTGTTCGAACCGGTATATTTAATGGACCTATTCCTGAAAAGTCCATCAAATCAATGACTCCTGAAGAGCGTAAGGCCTTCGATACAGAACGAAAGACCTATTCTGCGATTACTATGGCCTTACCTCAACAGATCTTGAGACAACTACGCCATCACAAGACCGCTTATGATTTATGGAAAGGGTTTGAGAAGAAATGTGGTGGTAGTGATCAGTACAAAAGAAACAAACTGGATCTGGTTAAGAAACAGTTTGAGGTCTTTGACATGTTACCTACTGAGTCTCTGGAAGATATGTGTAGTCGCTATTCTCAGCTCGTAAGTGAATTGGTTGAGGGTGGAGTAAATCTCGACAAAACTGATGTAAACAAGAAGCTTCTGGGTTCATTACCAAAGAAATGGAATACACGCGTGCTGCTGATGGAAAAAGACGAGGATATAATGGATATGGAGCTTGATGATCTAATTGGACAGATTGCTGCTGACCTCTTGGACATGCAGAAGAAGGAGACCAAGGCTACTGCACATATTCAGAATCCCATGTTATATGGTGTAGATGTTCCTGCTGCAGCGACTCAAGCTGCTGGGGCTGCATTCTTCTCTGGGGGTTCTGGTGCTCCTAATTTATCTGGTGGTTTTGGATATACTACCACAAACTTCGATAGTGGGGGTGGTACTTACTCCAATCTTAAAGGAGCATCTCCTGCAGTTGCTGAGGAACATGCTGCTGTATTCACCGCTTTTCTGTCAGCATATGATGATTTCCTATCAAACAAGAACAGCACAGTGAATATGACTGAAGAAGATTTCAGTCAAATCGATCATGAAGAGCTTGAAAGAATGGATTTAAAGTGGAGCATGGCTATGCTCACAAGACGTGTAAAGAATTTTTTGAAGAAGACTGGACGGAAGAACGTGACTGACCCGGAAGAGAAGGGTCTTGGATTCAATAAGAGCAAGGTGAAATGCTACCAGTGTCACAACTATGGACACTTCGCTTGCGAATGTGACAGAAAGAAGAATCCACCTTCCGGTTTGTCCAAGCCCTCTCAATCCAACTCATCTGAGAAGACCAGATCTGATGAAAAAGCGATGGTTTCCGCTGCGCTACTGCTTTCCAACAATGCTTGGGAATGGTCTGACCCAGATGAAGATGATACAGAACGGGCACTAATGGCTGAAGTGCATGAGGTACATGATGAACCCTTATCTTGTGTATCATGTATTAAATTAACTAACCAGCTAAATAGGTATAGAGAGGATACCACACGCCTTAACACTGTCATAGAAAATTTAACTGAAACAAATAATATGTTACGAGACAGTGATAAGGCCAGTGGTCAAAAGTTAAAAGCTGTTTTGGAAGAGAAAAAGGAACTAAAAGCTAAAATTTTTGAACAGCAAGATGAAATTGGTAGCTATGTTGATATGCTATCATCTGTTAAAAGGGAACTTGTTGAATCTCAAACTGAAGTTCTAAATTTGAAGAAAAAGCTTTCAAACTTTTCCACATCCTCTCTAGTCTTTGATGAGATCCTACAGGCACAGAGGACTGATACTAAGAGTAAGGCAGGACTTGGTTTTCATCAAGTCCCACCTCCTAAGGATTATTTACCTATGCCTGTTAGGGATAATGTCAATGATATGATGCCTATCTTTACTAAGATAGATGTTAAAACTGTCAAACCAACTGTGAGCATCAATATAAGTAAGCCTGAGCTAGTTAAGGCTGAAAAAATCATCATTGCATGTGAACAACCTGAAACTAGTAGGCCCGATCATATTAGGGCTAATACTAGTGAGTCTGACACAAGTAAGACTCAAAAGGTTGAGAAAGTTAAACCTATTAAGGCCAAGATTCATCAGACTGAACTCATTAAATCTGAAAATACAGTTGAGCCTAAATTAGGAAAGACTCTTTCTGTGCTTCCTCGTATTATTGAAGAGGAAATTGAAATTGAGGATATAACTGATCAAGAGTATCGACCAGTTAAGAAAAACGTCAAGCCTGAAAATCATATAATTACTATCGAACAAAAGGAACAAGTTATAACAAAAGGAAAAGGTAAAGCTATGGCTGAACCTCAAAAGAAGATTGTTTCTAAAACGATTAAATTAAATAAATCTTCTAAAATTTCAACTAAAGCATCTGCCGCTGTTGAATGCTCACACAAGTGTGATTGTTCAACATATGCTTCTTTTGGTCGAGCTCATCAGTTTGTTCCTAAATCTCAATCTTGTTTTGAGCAACGATCTTGCTTCTACTGCAAGAAGCAAGGTCATTTGATAAATAATTGTCATGTGCTTGCAAAGAAACAGTATGGGAAACAGGTTTCTCAAATTTCAAAACTTAAACTTTCAAAGAAGCCTATTTCAATGAAATGCTCTAAGCCTACTATCCCAGCTGTTAAGGTCAACAAAGTTGAGCAAAATACTTTGCAAAACTTAAAGCCCAAAGTTGTTGACCTGCAAGCATCCAAACCAAAACAAGTTTGGAAGATTAAGGAATCTTGCAAAGATTCTACATCTAACAATACCTCATCAGTCAAATATTCTAAACTTTTTGAAAACAGAGTTTTGACTGATGTGGTCATTGTTGATGATGTTACTGGAGTACCCAAGACTATAAAGGCTTGGGTCTCCATTTCTAACTAATGTACCTTGTTTGTGGTGCCGCAGCAACCTGAATCTGTAAAGAATAGTAAATGGTATATCGACAGCGGTTGTTCTCGGCACATGACCGGTGATATTTCTCTTTTATCTGAAGTTCATGCTTTCAATGGAGGGTATGTGGCCTTCGCTGGTGATAAAGGGGGAGTTATTTCTGGTCAAGGTACGCTTACCAATGGAATGGTAAGCTTTGAGAAGGTAAATTTTGTGGAGCAATTACAACACAATCTCCTCAGTGTCTCTCAAGTGTGCGATAAAAAGTACACTACTACTTTTTCAGACACTGAATGTTGTATATTGAAGCCGGGATTTGTGATCCCTGAAGAATGGGTGCTACTGAGGGCACCTCGGGAGCGAGACACGTATATTCTGGACATGAGTACTGTGGAAACTACACAGCTCACTTGTCTTCTTTCTAAAGCTCCTGAGAAAGAATCGTTATTATGGCACAGACGTATGGGACACTTGCACTTTCGCAAGATGAACTACCTGATCAAGAATGATCTTGTGCGAGGTGTTCCCAAACAATCTTTTGGTTTAAATGATCACTGCGTTCCATGCCAGAAGGGCAAACAACACAAGAAGTCTCACAGACCAAAGATGGTGAATTCAACTGAGAAGCCATTAGAACTTTTGCACATGGATTTGTTCGGGCCTGTCAGAAAGAAGAGTTTGGGAGGTACTTCTTATTGCTTAGTTGTGACAGATGATTATTCGCGTTTTTCTTGGGTGTATTTTCTGAAGACCAAGGATGAAGTGCCTGAGATTCTTATTTATCTATTCGATAAACTTCAAAATCTTTGTGATTTGAGAATCAAGAAAATTAGGAGTGATAACGGTACAGAGTTTAAGAACTCGATTATGGAACTGTACTGTTTGAGCAATGGTATTGAACACCAATTCAGTGCCGCAAGGACTCCACAGCAGAACGGGGTTGCAGAACGTAAGAATAGAACCTTGATTGAGGCTGCACGTACAATGTTATCTGACTCTAAGCTTCCAATCACCTTCTAGGCCGAAGCTGTGAATACGGCCTGCTACGTTCTAAATCGGGTATTAACGATTAAGAAGAAGAACAAGACATCCTATGAATTGTTCAACAACAGAAAGCCTAATCTACAATTTCTTGAACCATTTGGCTGTCTATGCACTATTATGCACACCAAAGAACGAATTGCTAAGTTTGGTGAGAAATCTTGTGAAGGTGTTTTTCTAGGATTCTCTAATAACTCACCAAACAAACGTGTGTATAACCTAGTGACCAAGCGTGTGGAAGAACACTTTGAGGTTACCTTCTTCCACTACACTGACAACCCTCAAGGGAAGGGACCCGAATATTTGTTTGACTATCAAACTCTGTTTGATTCTTTCAATGTTCCTGAAGAAAATGAAGAAGAGGATATAGTGACCCTACTTCATGGGCTGGACATCGCTTCTGAAGTTCCACCTATCTCTGTTCCTCCACCACCAACAGGAACACCAGCAACTGGTGAGACTACACCTCCACTCGTTACTGAGAATGTTCCTGATCCTACAAATGATGAGGAACAAATGTTTGAGGATTCTGTTCAATCACCTGCATCTGACCTTGAAGATTTACCGGCACTTCAACTCGAACTTGAAGCTGACTCCACAAACCTTGATTCTATCATCGTTCCAGCTGCAATTCCGAGTTCTAGGATAAATGTGTCACATCCAGTTGATGCCATTCTTGGTGATTTAAACAAAGGTGTTTTAACGAGAAGACAGATTGCTGTTGCTGAACAATCCGTGTCGACATCGTCTCCTATTACCGTCACTGATCCTGTTTGTCTTGCTTCGAAAATTGAAGAATGCTTTCTCTCCCAAGTAGAACCGAAGAAGACAGCTGATGCGTTAAAGGATCCATACTGGCTTGAGGCTATGCAGGAAGAACTTCAACAATTCACAAAGTTGCAAGTATGGACTTTGGTCCCTTTACCCAAGGGTGTTCATCCAATTGGCACTCGCTGGGTATATCGTGTGAAGAAGGATGATCGGGGTGTGGTAATTCGTAACAAAGCACGTCTAGTGGTTCAGGGTTTCACTCAGATTGAAGGTTTGGACTATGATGAAGTATTCGCTCCGGTTGCTCGTTTGGAATCCATTCGCATTTTTCTGGCATACGCTTCTTTCAAGGGATTTCGGGTTTATCAACTTGATATGAAGAGCGCCTTTCTGTATGGTCAGGTTGTTGAAGAGGTCTACGTCAAACAGCCGCCTGGATTTGAAGATTCTGTTCATCCAAACTATGTCTGCAAACTAGACAAAGCATTATATGGTCTACATCAAGCCCCAAGAGCTTGGTATGAGCGGCTTGCAACTCATCTTCTGAAGAACGGCTTTGTTCGAGGCACAATCGACAGTACTCTCTTCATTAAGCATGCCGGGGAGGACTTGTTATTAGTACAGGTTTATGTAGATGACATCATCTTTGGTTCCACCAAGGATGAACTGTGTCGCGACTTCGAGCGGATTATGAAGTCAGAATTTGAAATGAGTGCAATGGGAGAGCTGAATTTTTTCTTGGGCGTACAAGTCGAACAGTTTGCTAAGGGGATTTACATTCATCAGTCCAAGTATGTCAATGATATGCTTACGCGGTATAACTTGACTGACTGTAAACCCTATGGGACGCCCTTAGAGCTAAATCATCACATTGGTCCAGCGGAAGATGAAGAGGACTGTCCGGAAAAGGATTACCGATCTATGATTGGTTCTTTGATGTATCTCACGGCATCACGTCCGGACATTGTCTTTGCAGTCTCTCTCTGTTCCAGGTATCAGGCTAAACCGAAGGTGTCTCATATGAAGGCAGTTACGCGAATCTTTGGTTATCTCAAATATAGACCAACCCTTGGTCTATGGTATTCAAATGAGAAAACTTTCGCGCTCTCTGCTTATTCGGACTCGGACTATGGTGGATGCAATATGGATAAGAAGTCTACTTCTGGTGGATGTCAGTTTCTTGGACCTCGGCTCGTATCATGGCAGTGCAAAAAGCAAACAACTGTTTCTACCTCAACTGCAGAGGCTGAATACATTGCTGCTGCTAGTTGCTGTTCCCAGGTTCTTTGGATACAACACCAGTTGCGCGATTACGGTTTACTCTTAACTATGACTCCTATTCATATAGATAATACTGCTGCTATATGTATCACTCGTAATCCTGTCCAACATTCTAAGACCAAACATATAGAAATTAGGTTTCATTTCATTCGTGATTGTTATGAGAAACACCTAATTGATCTGGTCCAAATAGATACCCTTAAGCAGAATGCCGATCTGTTCACCAAAGCCTTTTCCCGTGCTCGTTTTGATGAGCTTGTCAACATGATAGGTTTAAGTTGTTAAAGTTTTACACAAAAAAAAAAAAAAAAAAAAAAAAAAAAAAAGGAACAAAGCAATAGCCATTCTTTATGTTATTTAACATTTAAGAAAAGCAACGTTGCAACATTTGCGAAAGACGTTTAGTTGTATCTATAAACAACTAGGGATATGATAGTACATTAGGAGACACCCCTCAAAAGTCAATCTTAAGTTTTATCCTTGATGTATCAGTAGGTTTATCTCGCATATGTTAAACATGTCCTTATAATCAGCTGTATCTCTGCACGATGTATTGGTAGACATGTTCACACTCTTCTTTGAGCAACTAAGAAATACTTAAATCCGTGTTTACTCTTTTGTGATGACCATCATATGATGTATGACAATGTGTCTTAAATTCTTATGTATTAGCTTGCCATGCTTCAATTGACTTGAGTTTGTATCTGACAACATTTGGGGATTTATACTGTCTGTTTCCTTTGTTGTACGTCCGTACAGACCTGGTCTCAGTCAGTATACTTTCAAACATTAAGCAAACAAAAGTCAAAGTACCTTCAAATCTTATAAAATCAAAGATTACTTACAAGGTCGCCAAATGGTTTGACCAAGTCTGGTTTTGCTTACACCTGAATTAAGTCTATGTCGCTTTGTTGTACGGATGTACAGACCTGTCACCGCTGGATTGATTCTTAAAAATGTTGAATTCAAACGCTTTCTCTAACTAATCGAAGTTTTGAGCATGACTTAATACTAAGAGTATATCTATGGGGAATCACAGAGATCTATTCACTCTCACAATAACTGCTAAGCTTGAAGTTGTGTGTGTTACATGTTTAAGTGGACAAACAATACCGATAATCGTCTTGTTACAGATTGCTTCTCAGGCTTGTCTACTTTGCTTGATAGATTTAAATTTGGACACCTATACTGATAATCAAATTAAAATTTGATATTGTCTTGCGAATATGCCTTTCTAATATGATCCCTAAATCAACACTTTTCAAAGTGTTTTCTTTGTCTTTTATTTTGAATTATGATATTTGCTTTATGTATCTTGTTCGCTAAGTGTCACAAATATAAAAATCTTAAAAACGTGAACTCTTAATTGACTTCTGCGACACAAGGCTTGTGTCGCTTATTTGTGTTGACTATCCTGCGACACAAGACTTATGTCGCATACTTTGTAGTCCAGCGACACAATCATTGTGTCGCACCTTTGTGTCGCTCATTTGACCTGCCTTGTAAGCGACACAACACTTGTGTCGCAGACTGTGTCGCTGCCTTATGTCAGGGGTATAAATACCCTCGTGTCGCTGTAATTAGTTTCTAATTACCAGCGACACAACATTTCGAATCCTGCGACACAAGGAAATCCAGCGACACAACAAGCCCGACGTCATTCTCGATCTTTCTGTGAGTTCTGTGCGTTTTTGAGTCGATTCAAAGCCTGAATCTTGTTCTCCTTCTCATTCCGCACCTATAGGTACCGTTTTTACCCTCTGAAATCGCGTAATTAATTTGCATTATGTTTGAACATTCGGTTTTTAGGGCTTTTAATGTTTTGCAAAATTAACCGCCTAAATGTTTTTAAATCTGAGTAATAGTTGTTGATTAATGTTCCTGCTGTGCTTGTGGACCTTTGTGAACCTTTAAAACTGCGACATAACTCGTTATGTCGCAGTCTATCCTGCGACACAAGCCTTGTGTCGCAAGACATTTTAAATTAAACAATTGTCAATGTAGTTGACTAATGGTTTTCAAGTTTATTGTCTTATTTCAGATATGGCTCACGTTAACGCTTTGCTTTGGGAACCGAGACATAATGTCACGGCGTTCCTCGATGATGAAAAGGAATCGGCGGCCCCGTACCGTCCGATGATTGCTTTTCTCCGCAGATCCCGTATATATACTGCTATCACTGCTACAACACCCATATACAAGGATCAAGTCTCAGAGTTTTGGGTTAATGCTGTGGTCAATTCAGACCTTGGATATCCGCGGATCATTTCTCATGTCAACGAGCGAGAAATTATTATCTCTGAGCAACTCATTCGGGATTTCTTTCAGTTTCCAGACGATTCGGAGATGCCCGTGGCCTTCTCCCATGTGTTTATTGCCGGGGGCATGGGTCGCCTTGGATACCCGACTATCCCACGTGATCAATACCGCAAGGCCTATCTCACTAAGGTCTGGCGGTACTTGATGCACGTTATGATTGTTTGCCTGTCTGGTAGGAAGGCTGGTTTTGATGGGATGAGTCTATCTACTGCATCCGCTATGCTGGCGCTTGTATACACAAACCCTACAACTTCTCGGGGTATCTTTTCCGACTTATGGTAGACAATGCTCAGGCTGGGGAGGGACAGTGGGCTTTGTACCCACGTTTTGTCCAATTATTGCTAAATCATCTACTCCCAGGGTTACCGGTGGCCCCACAACACCAATTTCGCCAAACACGATGAATACCCGGATC